>PNEQ01002496.1:17530-80179 GCA_003012365.1 Medauroidea extradentata
AAAAAAAAAAAAAAAAAAAAAACGAAAGTTGAAACAATTCATCGCAGTAAAATTAGTCACAATGTAAGTATACAAAACAAACCATATCTCGTACATATATACATATATTTCCATCAAGCGCCTCATTAAGAGGCTGCGTCACCTCTTTTGTTAATAATATTCGTTTTCGTTTAGTAATTGAAAGACGTGACAAATAACCGGCAATATTTCTTTATATAAACATTATATTGTACTATTAGTTGCTTATTTATTGAATGAAATCGGTACTGGGAGTTATTTAGTGTTTAATATTTGGTGAAAGAAAATTTTTTCGTTAAAATTTTAATTTTCTTAATTATTTCATTGTTATACTTTAATTTTTCGAATAAAATTCACGTAATGAAGAGTAAAGTAATTATTTACGTCCCTATTGAATTATTACCAATTAATTCTAGCGAAAATTTTAATCTGGTAGGAATTAATAAGAATTTCACATAACAATTGACACGGGCACTCAATTGCTAGGAAGAATTCCTATTTCACCACAGACCTACGGGGCGGCTACATCTCACTTCCACTCGCTAATGGAAATCTCGGAGACGAGCTTCCTCCAGGACGGAAATGACGTGAGGTACCTCTCCCTACTTCTCTAAGGTCAACGGATCTGGGTGCGACGTGTAATTTCTGCCAACAAGGTTGCGCTGAAGGCACTAGCTTCATCACAGTCCTCTACATAGACACTTGATAAACTACGGGCCAGATAGTTTTACGCAATACTCGTAAATTTTTTTATGTTCGAATGATCACAGTCGTGTTCCCTTGAGCAGTATCTGAGTGGAAAAAGCGAGAAAGTCTATGTTGACGCTGGAAAACTGGTAGAACTATGTAAATTACATATAATTCTGCCAGTGTGCTGCTGAACGCATTACTAGTCACACAGCATTTGAAAGGAAAATCGTTCACGCAAGGACCCCTAAAATATTTTCGATTATTCTTTTCCGTCTAAATTTTAACTAATTCTAGCATTTCCTACGAATAGTGAATAACTATGTGAAACATTTTGTGGTCAGTTCATTATTGATAGGGCTAGGAATATTTCGCGAGTTCTACGGCCAACATGCTAGAATCCATTATCCTGTGTTTACCGTAACCCTACCCTTTGTCCATTACCTGCTACTCATTCGGACAGCAGACAATGAACGAATAGGCGAGGCTTGAGTATGCATAGGACATTGGATTCTAGCATGCGGGTAATTGAACTCGCGAATTCTCCCTAGCCCTGATTATTGATCTATGGTTATCTGGTGAACGCAATAGTTCCAACTTTAAAAAAAATTGCTTTGTATGAGCGCCACAGCTCACAAAATAATCAATAAATCATATTTAACTTCGTACTTTTTTTAAAACTGCATGTAGAACAAATCCATAACTACCCTTGAACTTTCAAGTACACCGAAGAAAGTTTTCGCAGTTTTTTCAAGGCTTATGCAGTATGCACAGTTTTAAGAAGAAGCGTTGTCATCAGATTACACATGTACCAAGATATACGTCCGCACTTAGGGCAAGAAGATCATACGAGAAACTGATTATTATTAGTGATACGTGAGTTTCGTAGTTTTATTCTAAGTTATGTTGAACTCCGAAAACATGTACTTACTGCCACTTCTGTGATTGGACGACGGTTGTTTTGAAGTGCCTTGTACTACTGCAAGCTAGAAATAATTAAAGAAATAATTCGAGGGGCTGTCACGGACCATCGGATTGAACTGTTAGACGCCAGAGAATATTCTATTTATTATGGCCAATCTGCATAGGGCTGAGAAATCTAGGCTGCTGTCAGATGCATGCAATAAATTCGCGCACCTCTATTATTATTAAGTAATTAACGGATGACAGTAAGTCCTAGAATGTATTTTGACAACTGTGCTCTTTCTGATCAAACGATCCAATGCAGCTGTCTAGCGCACGAATGCATTCACACACTCACTGATTGGTCGGAACACGGCAGGTAATATGACACAGGCTTGTAAGAACTTCGAAATACGCTGTAGTAGCCTACAATATAATTAAAGATTTCTTGCAACATAAATTGATCCTACAATGGCTGCCTGCAGATCAATCAAAGATGTCAAACCTTACACTAGAGAGAATTCTCATTGGCTCTGTCAAATAGGATAACAATTTCACGCGCAGACGACAGCTAGTATCATAAACAAATCTTCCAAAAAGCTGAGCATACGTTGAAACATTTCAAAGGGCCAAGTTTTCCTGCGATAAATTACCGTTTCTAGGTATAATTCCTACTGGAAAAATATTAGACACCCAGATAGCAGTAAACGTTTCGAAAGTCTCCGTTGCCGATGGAACCAAAGAGCCAACATTTTATGGTCTTTCCATTGCATATTATGTTAATCTAGATGCGTCCATTGCAACGAATGTGTATTAAACAACTGAGATGTCTGTCACCAAACTATTTTAAAATACTAACTAAGAGGATATTTCTAATGAACTTCTGAGATGTCTGTGGACGACGATACAAGCCACTTACATTTTACTGTAGCAGAGTTCGACTTTAAGCACATTTTCATGAACTTTCAAGACGTCTAATGATGAAGTCACCACGCAGTTAACATTTGACTGTAACAAACTTTGACCTACAGGACATTTGAATGAAGTTCCGAGCTGACCGTGGACGAAGTCAACAAAAAACTCGTATCTTAATTTAAAGTTAACTTAAACTCAGAGGTCGTTTTTAATGGACTTTTCAGACGTCTGTGAATAAAGTCACCAAACCACTTATGTACGTTTTATTACTGAAAACTTGCACCTATAGGATATTTTTCATAAAATTTATGAGATGTGGATTACGTTACCTCTCAATGTCCGTAATCTTTATAATTGTTCGTCGGTTATAGATGTCAAGTAATTTTAAAATTTACTGTCAGCTACCATCGCAGTGAGGTAAATGCTAGAACAGGAATTTCAAGAGTAAAATGTAATACCACTGTCACAATTAATAAATAGAGTACGAAAAAAAAATTCCTACTAACAAAATTATTTAACAAACATGAATCAAAGTAACAAAGTACCGTAGGTAAATAAAAACAATGTATGTGAACTCGTTTTAAACTTTTCGATAAGAGTCTTCTAAAGAAATAATAACGGTAAACACGATCTTGAACTATCTCATCAGCTTATGGACTTAACTGAACTAGCAGCAATGTGCAAACGGTTCTCCCAAAGTACATAAGTAATTTATCCTACATTATAAAATAAGTGCAAAATAACTAAAGGTATTTATGTTATTTAAATAAGCGCAAGTAAATTTTAATTCACTCTTATAACATCGGCATAAGTAACTAAAAATAGTAACACCTACGTTCTAACACGTAGGGCCTAAGACCTCAACAAGTATCCCGTACGACTGCAGGTGAGCTCAGTAAGCAAACAGTGACTTACGAATGTTCTATAATGTAATGCTTGCAGAACGATAATAAGTTCAACGAATCCTTATTCACAAGTACGCAGAGTTACAGGCTGATTGCTGGGCTCTAGGTCACTACTTGAAACATTTATCTGCTCTGAACTGGTGGACCAAAAAAACTTTCAAGCACAAAAAAACATATATTATTTTTATAATTTACGTAAAGTTTTAAATTTTTATGTAAGTTAATTTAGCAGGAAAGTGAAACAATTGTAAAAAATGAGTAAAATAATTCACAATTTTTAAAAATATGATTGGTGATACAGTCTGATATAGTATACTTTTATGCAATTTTTTTTTCAAAATTTTTTTTAATGAAGCTATCTTGAACATATTTCTTTACCACAACTACAAAAATTAATGTCATTCTTTCGTATTTTAACTAAAGACCTTGGTACTACAAATGATTTGAGGTATACATGGAATCGACTTGAAATTATTGTCGTGCAGAGATTGTAAAATAACTACAATACTTTTTGTTACAAAAATGAAACAGTTCTATTAAAAAAAATTGTTTCACTGTAGGAAATTACTGATGCGTTAAATCAGTAATGTAAGTACTTCGAGACATTGTAATACGTACAAATACTTCACGGATGCAGTTGCAACTACCAGTTTGTTACCAGAACGCGTAACTTCAAGTAACGTTACCGCAGTGGGCACTCAACTGAAACAATGCGCAGTTTAACAATGTTTCTGTTTTACATCTACCAACGTACCTAAGAAAATTATATAAATAGAATTTGTTTTACTTACTCAGGAAAATTTAACAATTTTATTGATATATATATATATATATATATATATATATATATATATATATATATATATATATACTATATATATATATACATACATATGACAAAGTGTTACAGAGCAATAGCACTCAAACTAGAGATCATATCCACAAATGTTTCAGAAAAAAGTTTCAATGTTCGAGAAGGCCGTCATACTGGGCCACCCTATTTTTTTTATCGATGGAGGCGCCGAAGTTACGTCAAGGTCAACTCCACTTTGTTAAATGGAACCATGTATCTTTTATACGATAACATTAGTACCGATTTGACGACGAATTCGGCGACCTACAACACAAGGCCATTTAGTCACGCACTCAGAGGATCCACTAACCTTGGTTTGGGTCTACCTACAGAAGATGCTCGAAGTGATGACCTTCGACTTTTAAGCACTTGTTAACCAACAATTAACGGACCACGGATGTTGAAATGATGCAGTTCTCTTCCATCGACGATTCTCATTTTCCCAATAATGAATGCTATGCCTATACACATTTCCCGTATTTGTGAAGTTAGATTCTCCGGAAAAGAGCACATGACCCAAAAAGGAGACATCTGTATGTGGCGTCGTAGTTCCTAAACGAATGAACCGATTTTGATTTAGTAACTTTTTTGTTTGAAAGGTGACTTGATCGAGCGTGTTCTTAGCTATGATTCAAGGAATGTGAGCAATTCTACTGGTTTGATCGATTTGAAATGTTGTGACCTGTGAGTCGATTTTTTTTTTTTTTTTTTTTTTTTTTTTTTTTTTTTTTTTTTTTTTTTTTTTTTTTTTTTTTTTTTTTTTTTTTTTTTTTTTTTTTTTTTTAGTTTTTAATTTTAGTCTTAACTTGTTTAAATTTTATAATAAAGTACAAAACAAAAATCACCTGTTTATAAACTATTGAAATGTTGGAATAAAAAAAACTCTTCATGGAGTAAATCTGATTTCAGAAAACTCTTGACTTAAAATAAAATGTTATATTTAAGTAAATACACCGAAAATATTATAGAATAATTTTTATGTTGTTAAAATACAACTAATAACGTTAAAATGTAGGAGCAAATTATTTTTTCAGCTCATTTGATTGTTTTATTATCCAAGATTTTTGCCGATAAATCACAAAAAACATAGAAAAAATCCGAAACTAGAAAACTTTGGTACTTAAATAGTCTTAGCTGCGACTGTTATAGTTACTTATTGTCGGTAGATTGACAAGAATATGACGAGATAATGAGAGGTTTCAAATATGTACTCGAATATAGAAAACCTTGCCCTGGATTCGATTCTGGAGCCTCGTGATCCGAGGGTACGGCCACGATGCAAATTTTAATTGTATAATAATATGTATTTTTATACGAGATATGGTTTGTTTTGCAAACATATGTGCACTGTGTCTATTTTTCACTGCAATAGAAATTGTTTACCTTTTACGGATTTTTGTATAATGGAATATAAAAGTCTAAATTTGCAGATAACGGTTTTATGCTATAGAAAGGAAACTCAACTGACACGCCGAACTTAAATAATTCACACAGGATAACTATGATGTATGCTATAAAGTCGTTTATACAAAAGCAAAAGAGTAAAAAAATTGTATGTAAGAATTGCTGAAGTTTTAAAACAAAACTTAAAATATTCAAGAAAATTTTAAGAATACAAAAATATTTTTTATTTTACGTTGTTATACGAGAGAACTTGTAGCCTACAACATAGTTATTCTGTATGAATTATTTCATTCCGCTATGTCAGTTGGCATGCTTTTGAAGTATAAAACAGTTTTTTTTAGTAAATTTGGGTTTTGATAGGCTATTATACAAAACCTATGAAAGCTATAGTAAAAAAAAAAAACACGCATGTCTACAAAACATGCCATTTCTCGTACAAGTATAACAATTATTAAAACAATTAAATATTTCGGTGAACTCCCCCTTCCCTAAGGAAATTAATAACTTTTTCTACTGTTTTCGAGGTAATTATTTATTTTAGCCTTAAAGAGAGTTTAACTACGCAGTCTAAGTTTTCTAGTAATAAATTATATGGTTTTAGGCTCATTAGTTAATTAACGAAAGTTAATTTAACCAAATAACTGGCTAAAACCGTAGTGTTATTTTTGCCGTGAAAAGAAAATAAGTCATAATAAAAGAATATTTTAGTCGATACTAGGAGGCGGTTTTAGAAAGCATGCTGTCCTCTTTTGAGATTAAAATTGTAGTTTGAGAGACAGTCGTAGAAACGGAATTTCATTGCCAATGCATAATTGTATATTTGTATGTTATAGTGTTAGTTTTGTAGACATTACTAGTGACAAATAACAAAATCCAGCAAACTCAGACTACTAATTAAATAATTCGCATTGAAATTAGGCATCATGGAACATATGCTAAAAGATTAAAAAACCCACAGAAAAATTCTTTCGTACTTTTTAAACATTTTAATACATTAAGAAAACTGTCTTCATTTTCAGAATTTTGTTACAAATACAAAGCAATTCCGTTGTGTAATTTAAAACCTATTAGTATATGGCCCATGATATATATTTTTAGTTTTAATTATTGTACTATAGATGTTTTATCTGTGTGTTCCAGTAACTTGCAAATTTTGACTTTGACATGCCGCTATGGTAACACTATGAGAGCTTAAAATTGTTTTCACAAGTGAAAAATGTAGTCACTAGTAATCCCTGTTGCAAGACACTAAATTGGCGCGCGGAGGTATCGTAGAGCACTCGCCTAATTGACACTTTCTGAGGTGACCCCGTGTTTTTAATGGTGGAATGTTTTAAGTAATGTTCAATATACATTTCTATTGTAGTTTCACACGAATCCCGTTAACAGTTGTTCAAATATACAAATAGGTTGAAAAAGCCATTTTTAGCCATTTTGAGGGTCTTCGAAATTACCTTTCAGATTAATGCGAAGTGTTGAACCTACCATTTCGAAATAGTTTAAAGTGTTTCTTCTTTTCGTAAACGCACACATTAGAAACACGTCGAAAAATTCTTATAAAAAATTGTTCTGCTAGCACGCTGCAACGCTGACATGGCAGGCGGCCTCCTTAAGGCGGTCTGTGTGTGCAAGTCGAAAATCGATGAGGCGCTAGGAGCGACGTCCGCCGGCACCTGTATTGTATTATCGCCTCTATGGCCAGAGTTGTAAACTCGCGTGCAGTGTTCCCGCCGTAACGTTTTTGCTGTGGGACTTTGAGCGGTGACCCTCATTTTATTGAACACGTCACTGTAGCAAGTTCCAATGCACTTGTAGACCTCAATTTCGAACAAAGCCGTTACATATATTTTGATAAACAACTGCGTGAAAAGGACGATTTTAAACACGTTTTAGAACTTCCAATGTGTGTGATGTCTTAAAAGTCACGATCACAAGTAGTCTGAAGTGTGTTTTATTTCCGTAGATAGGCATTGTGGACGCAAGTTTACTGGTCTCTGAGAAAAAACGTAACTCCGAACACGCTGCACGCAGTTCGAAAGTCAGCCAGGCGGTCGCCTTAAGGGGCCTCCATACTTGCGCTTTAAACGCGTTGCAGCGAGTTACGACTATTGTTTTTTTTACGAAACCATTTAACGCAAATTATATTTGTATATCTACGAAAAGAACACAGTTCAGCCTATGTCATAATAGTTTTAAAAATGTGTCACGTTAATTAGAAACATCATTTTCTGGTCCCTCAAAGTGCCCAAAAAATGTGTTTTCAAGACTGCCGTATATGGAAAAACAACAACCGTAAATTTAAAAACACAACTATAGAAACAAGCGTTACACTTTGAACTATGCTGCCCACAAATAAAATAATTTGGTCACCGCTTAAAGTTATATAGGGCAAAGAATAAAAATAAAGCACTGCACGCAAACGCGGAGAGGCGATAATGCATTACATACGTCGGTCAACGGCAACATCACCGCTCCTGCCTCACACACAAACGCAACATATCAGGGAGGCCCCTTAAGGAGGTTGTCTGCCCAGACTCACAAGCGGTGTGCAGATCTTCAGCCGACACAAGTTTATTTGAAAATTTCTCACCATGCGTGAGTCATATCTGCTTAGGAATACCATTCAAAGAACGTTCCACGCCTGTATATACTTTTCATGTCCTCCAGTAAACTTTAAAACTTATTTATTTTCTCGCGACCGAAATGTAGGTTCTCGCGGTCATTTCTAGGCATGGTAATCTTGGTTCACAATATTCCAAACGGTAGGCTATAGTCGGGTACAGCACATATTTATCTCAAATATTTTGTCATGCACTGAATGTCTCATAGAAGCCAGTTATCGGCGAGAAGACTGCGGGTCAGATCAGTGACTAGACGCTAGGATGAGGAGTGACGTGCGTATTACGTCGCCCGTTGAGCATCGCATTTCTTGAACTCGAGCGCGGAAATACGTCCTCCTAAGTGGACACCTTAAGAAAGTACGGTAGGTAAATAAACACTGAAAACTGCACTTATAAACTACACGTTTTTAAAAGTCGATACATAAAACAACAACCCTAGATATGATATTTACCAACTTTATGAGCAAACGTTTGCCCAGAATGATGTACTGTAAGGCCACACGTCCCTATTTATAATATTTTACCAAGTATTATTTTTTAAATAATGAAATGGAACAAATATCGCAAAACCGTTAAATAGAAATGTTGGAAATTGTTTGCACTATGTAACCTATTTTTTTCTAAAACATGAGTTCTTATAATATTGTGGCTAATTATGTGACTTCAAGAAAATTTAATTACGTCGATTATTAGCCGAAATTGTATAAACGTATGTTTTGAAAAAAAAAAAAAAAAACAGACTACATAGTACAAAAAATTTCCAACATTTCTATGTAACGGTTCTGCTTTATCTGTTCCCTTTCAGGATTTAAAAAATTAAACTAGCAAAAACAGTATAAACAGGAACCCTTGGTCTTAAGCGTAATCGCACATGGGAATCATGCCGGACGATGCCGTTAGTCGGCGGGTTTTCTCTGGGATCTCCCATTTCCCTGCTCTTTCATTCCGGCGCTGCTCCATACACATCTCATGTCACACCTCACCAGCGCTAAAGATCACGATGTTAAGCGCTGACCAAACTCTCTCACCTTAAGGTTAATAGCTGTTTCCCCGCGATTAAATGTTAGAGGTTTCGACGTCAGAGATTGTTCTTCAAAAGCACGCTTCCCGTAATAATTTTTTGCTCAGAAAGTTGGTAAAAAACTGTTATCTAAAGTTACTGTTTTTTGTTTTACTTTCTGCAAATTGGCTTCGAGTAGCCGACAATTTTAAGTGATGATTACGTGCCATACCTAGAGACCCTGGTTTTTCGCGAAAATAATTTTGCCCCTGTTTGTTTCTGTGCCTTACGTGCTCATCTGTAATTCTGCTTCGTGATTATTGGCAACGTGTCTATAAGAGCAGTATATCATTTGTCTGAGCCAATTACAATAAAGTCTATGCAACCCCTCGCGGCTGTGATTTGCCGGCAGAATCCCAAAGCTCGAGAGAGTTAAAATATCCAATCACTGACCACGAAGCAGAACTGCACGTAAGGCACTGAAACAAAATGGGGCAAAATTCTTTTCGCGAAAAACCATGGTTAGAGACACTGGGAAATCGCGGGAATAGTTGACTGTTTTCTAGGCTCCAACGTGATGTATATAACACTGAATGTTTCGTATCAACATTGGCTATCGTTTATTTGTAGCATTTTTTCTCTCTACAACAGGTCCAGTTAGAACTGCACAGCTTGGACACACAGCGTGTGTGATTCGTCCCAAAGCTGTTCACGCGTGTCACGGTTAATATAATACAGTTTATTGGAGACTATTTTTAAACATTTTCGCGATTTTCCAGTGTCTCTAACCATACCTTCTGTAATGTCGTCAATGCGCACTGCTGCGGGTACTTACCGCGAGCATCTGGAACGTCATGTGGCGCCGCCGTCGAACAGTCGTCGCGACGTGCTGGAGGCGCACTACGTCCATCCTGCGGGCACGGCCAGTTTTATATAGGAAGGCCGCCGGCGTAGGCCATCCTCCCCTCCCTCCCCTCCTCCACCGTGCGGCCAAGTCTCGTGCGGCCAGGAGGACCTGTTCCGCCGTGCGCTGGTCGTTGACGTGCTGCCTCCGCGCCGCAGGGGTGCGTCCTGCCAGATGAATGTCCGTCTGCATCAGTGAGCATGGTAAAAGTGGTACGCAAAGTGTTTCTTCTTGTGTAACTATTCATCATTTATCCAATTCGCTTATTTACGAAAATAAGTTACGCCTTTCATACTGTTTCCCTTTTGTCAGAGCTGGTGAGTTTTCGCGAAAAGATTTTTGCCTCACTTCGTTTCAGTGTCTTATGTGCACACCTGCAGCACAACTTCATGATTATTGTCAGAGTGTATCTGCGCAGAGGCATCACTCATTTGACTGTGCCAATGAGAATAAGGTTACTGCGACACCACACATCTGTGATTTGCGGGTAGATCCCCAATACATTGAGAGTTAAAAACACCCAGTCACTGACCATGAAGCAGAGCTGCAGATGTGCACATAATTAGGGCCCGGTAGCTTTCGTGAAAAGACTTTCGCGCCATCTTTGTTTCAGTGCCTTACGTGCGCACCTGCATATCTGCTTTGTGGTCAGTGATTGGATGCCGTAACATACAACGTCTGGAGGTTAAACCGGCAAATCACAGACGTCATGTGTCACAGTTATCCATGTACTGATTGGCACAGTCAAATGAATAATAACTCTGCACAAAAACACTCGGCCAATAATCATGAAATTGAGCTGCAGGTGTGTACATAAGACACTTAAACAAAGCGGGGCAAAAATATTTTCGCGAAAACTACTGGGCCTTACACACGAGGCATTGAAACAAAACGTTGCGTAGTTTTTTTCACCAAAAATCACCAGCTCTACCTATTGTTTAAAACATTCCGCCCGCTAATTAAAAACATGTTTTCCAAGCACCTCAAAAGTGATAATAATGACTATTTCACGTTGCCGTAGCTGAGAAAATATCAACCGTAATCGTAAAAAAAATCTTAGAAACTGCATTGGACTTAACTACAAATTTTCTACAAATAAAATAACAGGATCATCGCTTGAAGTCCCACTGTAAAACATATTCTACGAGAACACTACACGATAGTTTAGTACTTCGCGCCTAGAGGCCATTATGTGTTTGACAGACGTGATATATTCGACTTATCACCTTCCTCGTTTCCGTGCCTCAAACGTAAAAGCGTCCACTAACTCTTAAGAGTGAGAGTACGTCGCTATTTCGCATTTTTGTATTTTGTGTCAATACAAAAATGCGAAATAGCGATGGGTAAATTTATGGAACTTTAACCTGACTACAGAATGGAATACTTTATTGACTGGATTTGAGACATTATAAATCTTTTTTGGCTGTAACTGTTCTCATAGATCTAATGGCATTTAAGAAAGTAATATGAATTTCCTAGTTGATACTAGCTCTGTAAAAACTGTAACGACAAACAAAGATGTATGTCTAAAATTCTACCAATATAGCTATATTCTATTCTTCTGTAAGTTTAAGTTCCATAAATTTACCCAAAAGAAAAGCTCTGACACAAAATTCAAAAATTAAAGATGGGGACGTACTCTCATTCATAAACAATAAGAACCTTATTTTTGCCGAAGACGCTCGAAGTAGGCTACAAGTCTTCTTCTTACCTCTCCCTAATACCGTCAGAACACGCGTCATGAACAATGTAGAGAGACACGTTTCATAATTGCCATGTTCGTTATATAATTGTCGTAATTTAGATAAACTTCTCAATATACTAAATAAAACTAATTTTAATTACATGCGTTATCTAGGACGCATAGTATTATTTCGTTGTAATTTCGTTGCGGCATTTATTTTTCGTTGATAAGTTGCCCGACGGAGGTGGGAAACTTAGGCAATATTCGCATTCGTTTTCATTACTCTTGTTACGAATGCCTGTTCTGCATCAACACTCTTCAAGGGACAACTTACATTGTGCATTCCGACCAGCTGAAACTAAAAATAAAAATTTTAAAAATTCTATAGTTTTTTTAATACAAATAATTTTTATTCTTTAATTTTATGAGCATGTCACTGTAGCCTGCAATGTTTTTATCTACTGTGATTTTTTTTAGTTTGGTATATCAGTTGGTTTTAGTGTAGTCGTTAAAAACGGAAACATGCAAAATATGACTTTAACAAGCCATTACGCGAAAACTATGATGGATAAAAAAATTTCATGACAGCCAAATTTAGTCACATTTTGTGTCTAAAATAAGAAAAAATATCTGGTACAAATAAAAAATAAAATAATGATGATGAAAATTGCGGTAGCCGCGCCCTTAACAGTCTGCTACGCACAAAAGTAAAATTTTGAGGACTTCTCTTTCACATTCAATTTAAAATGAAACTTAAACCACTTCTGTGGAACAAATAATTCTACTAACGTTCTGAATGTTATCACAAAAGTGCATTCGTGAGCAGCAGAAACGTGTAGTTGAAAAATATAACTGGAGAGAGCGTTCTTTTTTCCCGATACGTAGTCAGTACGGTCTATGTTTACATGTTACTTCACGCGAGACTCAATCCAAAATTACAATTTTTTGGTGTAACGAAACTGAAACTCAAATTGATTAAAATTTCGTTTTAATGGTCATATTAAATGCATAAGGTATTTTGAAATCGGCATGGAAACCTACACATTCTCAGCTACATTCCTGGTACATGCGTATGTATTAAAATGTCTTCCACCATCGCTTATGTCGTAGTACCAGCAACCAACCATAGACACATGTAGATAGTGTTGCCTATGTGCTGGGGATTATAACGCTGCGTCGAAGTGTAATTTGTGATTTGTATGAAAGCTGTCGGTCATAGGCACTTGCGATAAAAGCAACATTCTATTACTTAAGTGATAGCCTACAGCTGAATAGTTCAACATCAAACGTTCCAATATTCAGACAGTACAAAAGTTGTATACAAAAGAATGGTGGCGAACCATGTTATTTTCATTACCGTGGTAGGTATAAACATTGCTGCAATCGCAAATAATGTACGAAATAGAAATCCCACCAGCTTATATATATATATATATATATATATATATATATATATATATATATATATATATATATATATATATGTGTGTGTGTGTGTGTGTGTGTGTGTGTGTGTGTGTGTGCGCGCGCGCGCGTGTGTGTGTATATATATATATATATATATATATATATATATATGTGTGTGTGTGTGTGTGTGTGTGTTATTGAAGGTGTGTCCCGCCCAAGGAGGATGTATAGATACATCACATCCTTCTTGATCCCGCCTGAGGCAGGGCCACCACGAATGAGAGGTCAGGGTGAACATAGAGGCGATAGCTCTTCTCTGGAGATATACACCCGTCACCCTTGTGTCCCGCCGCTGCTCCACACCCATCTCCTCTCACCTCATCCTTATACACTGTCGGTTATACGAAAGGTAGTGTTTTTTAAACTGCAATGTAACGATAAGCTAGAAGAGTGGCGATGAATTTTCAGTCTACCTTCATGGAAAGTATCAAGATTTCGCGGGGTCTTTATCGTCCATGTACGTTAATAAATTTAAATTATGAAATTGTTATAACAGCAAATCAGTTACTCATATTACAACAAATGACAAAGTCACAAATTGCAGGCGACACTAAATGTTAACGTAACACAGTTAGATGTTAATTCATGGTTTCAATTTTTCATATTTCGGTGTTTTGCTGTAAAAAGACCTGTTGTACATATCCGGCAATATGTGATTGTGTACAGATACATTCAACAACATATTTGTTTGAAAACCACTATAGACTGATCCGGTAAATTGAGCACCTCGTTAAGACTATATTGTTAAAAATAACAATTTTTTTGTATTGGGTTTAGGCGTTGTGGAATCTGTGCAAGATGTTTGATACTAGGAGTGCTTCGTATATATTAATGTGACAGAAATGTGTGAATTAAGCTGAATGGAAAAAGAACTCGACCACCAGAAGTGCTCACTTTACCTTGTAGACTATAGCTTTTAGCTAAAGCAAATGTTCAATTACTTGCATTGCTGGACTGAGCAGTGCTGACACCAGTGCAACAGATAAACACACTCGCCAGCTTCACTAGCTCCACCGTTGCTACTAATTTCTACGACGGCGAATTCGTCTATTTATTTATTAATCTCCCTGGCTTTGAAAACTTTTGTATTATATATTTTAATATATCGAAGTACTGTTAAAAACTTCAAAATATACACAGAAGTACAGTTTTGTATACTTTTACTGCAAAGAGTTGTGAACTGACTGTTGAAACATTCCACACTCAGGTACTAGAAGAATAATGTCGCAAAAAATTGCAAATATTTAACATTAAATTTACCGCAGATTTAGGTCAGTGGTTTATTTCTCTTTCTCTCTCTCTACGTTGTGGTTTTAACCACAGGAAATTGATTGGATTATGTAAATCGTTTGTAAATACAACTATAATATACAGAAATATTGCTGTGCCTGTATATGCCCAAGCGATTTCTAGAAAATTTTAAAGCAGCCATTTGTAGTGGTACAGTAAAGTTATCGAAAAATTATTTTCCAAACAATTTTATTTCGCAATATAATAAAACATTGTACAGTGTCTCCAAACCATACAGTAGGTTTTTATCATAATGCACTATAAGTACTCCTGAAAATAGTACTGGACGGAAAATGTGTTGGCTTTGTTTTCAGCGAATTTCCAGGTTCAACCTTGGACGTGTCGGGCTCACGGTAAACACATTGCAAGTTTAACGCTTCAGAAACAAAAGCATACATCTTTTCCGTGAAGTTTTGTTTTGCCCGTGTTAGCTTTCAGAAGTGCTGGATTACTTCAACACAGTTCGCGATGTTTTTTTATAAGAGATATACGGCATTTAAAAAAAGTTACAGTCATTTTGGTTGAGAAAAAGTGTTCGTGTTATTATTAACTTTCCAACTTTCAATATGAGAATTCAAAATATTATATATATATATATATATATTTATTTATTTGTATTTATATGAGGTCGTAAACTAAATACAGCTGTGATTACACTTTATAAGTTCTTGACAAATAACATATATTTGATTGCACCACTGAAAGGGTTAGATTTTCACAGAACTGTGAAACACAAAATGTATGCAATGGAAGGTAATAACGTTTTTAAACGTTGTCTTCGTCGCGCCGGTAAGTTATTGTGATGGAAGTGAGCAAAGTGGTAATTGCTTACAATCGTAAATTGAAGTCACACTTACACCTGCCAAATACGGGCTCTTGACAGAAGTTCTTACTTAAATAATCTGATGGTTGGCTATAACAGTACAGAAACACCACTAGAAATATGAGAATTGGACACCATCTAAACAGTTTTTGGAGCATTTGAACACAGCTTACGTGGAAATATAACATATTCCAAAACCGTGTTCCGATGCATAATTAGTTTTTTTTATATTAAGGGCTTGTTCCTTAGTTCTGCAGCGATTTCTAAAATATTTTTTTTATTGCTACTTAATACTCATATAAAAATTTAGCTCCACAGTTTAGACACAAATATATGCAGCAATGTACTAAACGTTTTTTTTTTTTTATAGATTTTGTCACCCAAATTACCGCGTTTTTGTAGAGAAAATAAGCCAAAATGAAGCAAAATATATATTTTTTGCTGACGAATGGTACATTGTTTTTAAAAACGCATCCACGGTATTGTGCATCGTGTGACTGCACGTTGTCTCAAAGTTTTTCAAAGCTGAGTTACTGGCACCAGTCTGAAATAAAAACCACTAAGAAATGAGCCCTTAACTTAGCATGGTTCAACTGAAGCTCTAATAATAGTGACTTGTTTTGCATTCGTGCAACACATCGAAATATTAATAACTAGAATAAATCGGAAGTATGTTTAAGAAAATACAGTATGCTAATGATTAAATAATTACTAAAATTTTTATCAATCTATAACTGTACTATAAAATTATTGCTATTATAATTTATTAGAAAATAATTATTACGACACGTATAAAAAACGCTCCATTAATCTTTTTGCAGATATAAAAAGTAGATTACAATACCAAAACATGTTATTATTTTGCTCTTACTTTACATACTCCTTCATTTTTACAGTAATATCTGTTTGAATGTGCGTTGAGTATTTTTTATGAATGTTTGCTTGAGACGTTTTAAAGCAGTTCGTTAGAAAACCTGAGCAGATTAACAATATTTCAAAAATACTTGTAATATAAAGTTACCTTGAATACATTTTGCAACGAACAAAAATGTGTCTAGATAACGTATGTCTGCAATATATTTGTACCTATGCCAATTCTCTCGATTGCGATTAAAATTTGGCGAGTTGTGATTGCGGGAAGGTTCCTGACGAAAAAAAAATCGATTTTTAGAGGATGGGGGATGGGGAAAGATACTGGAAAGGGGTGGTGTACAAAAAAATCGTGACACATTTTTATTTTTCAAAATGTTTCTGAAACAATCATTAATGACCCTTAGCACATTTTAGAAATTTCAAAAATTAAATTTCAGAACTTTTCTTTAAAAAAAATGTAATAAATTTTTACCGTAATTATTATCAGTATTAAAATTTATTCGTATACTAAATTTGAAGCGCAGAAACGTTTTTATCATAAAACTTCTAATACTTTATTGTTTTACATTTTCTGAAAAAAATTTAGTATTTTAAATTATATTGAAAATGAAAATACGTATTTTTACGCATTACTTAAACAGTTTGATTTATTTGTGTACGCAACAGGCGGAGAAAAAATATTTTGTATCTAAATGCGCTTCAATGAACAGATTTGCAACACGAACACTTGCTTATTTGAGTGGTGTTGCAACACACGCAGTGTATTGTACTTAATATATTTTCGCATTAAACTGAAAACCCCTCTAATGAAGTCGCTGGTAATAAGAAAAATCAGGCATATTGTCTATCAATATGTAAACAGTAAAGAAAAAAAGTATTAATAATAACGTACGCAATTAAAGTATTTCTCTAAGGTTGGCGGTGACGTAGAACCTACTTGGTGTGTAACACTGATTAGCAACTTTGTTGTAAGATTGTTTGCCGCTGCGAAGTTATCAGCGATGCTTTTAGCCGGCCACGGCGCGAGTATCGTGTACGCGGCGAGAAACACGTCCTGTGCGCATGCGCCAGTGACAGGGGGCGTGACTGCGTGTAGGGAAGACTGCAAGGGAAACGAAGCGACAGCTCCGAGTGCGGTCTTATCTCGTGCCTGGCGTCACCACTTATCAGCGACCACCTGTGACCAGAGTGAGTGCCAAACTGCCTAAACCGTGCCAAAGTCACCGTGACAGCGGAGATTAACCATGTCTAGACGCTGCACTAAGCGGTTCTTACAGGCAAATCAATGGTTGACTAAAAATGTGTATATAAGTATTCAAAACATAACTTTTTATGCTATTTATTAATTTTATCACTTTTATGCCCACTCGAACAAGTACAAGGTCTTGGTAGAGGTACACGGGGGAAAGGGGGTGGAATCGGCCAGGGCCTGTTTGAAGGCGTAGGTCTGAGTATCGCAGTTTTCGAGAGAATTTTTTTTTTACCCAGTCGAGTGCTGATAACGTAAAATTGCTCTGTAACTTTGCTAAGAATAATGTAGTTGTTCTAGACCACTTGTAAAAATGTTTTAGTTAATTTACCAATTAAAAGCAAATTTCGTTAGTTAACTAATTAGCGACCGTAATGCTGTATTTTATCTCGATAAATCAGAGATCGTACTGTAGTTAAAACCAGTTACTGTATAAAATAATTGCCAAACTATTTTACGGGTTCGTCTCCCGTTTATGTTTACAGAAATAATCATCGTAAAAAATGTAGGCACTCGGGCACAAGACCTTAAGGAATCCTCTCAGCATTCCCCTGGTGTGACATCGGAAAATACTGGAAACTAAAAACAGCATGGTTGGAGCCGGAGATCGAACCCGGTTCCACGCGGCTGCTAGGCGAGTGTTTTACCACAGCTACTCCACGCAAAGCTGGAGCAGAGTCAGGACTCAATCCTGCTTAGTTAAGGACGTTGGGCCCGTAAAATTTAATGTTTTTTTTTATTTGTGCCAAACACTGTTCAAATTTTACACATCAGGTAACATGTCATTTACACATATTAAAATAAAGTTACGCCTCATAGTTTCTGCAGAATCACTCATCAAAGTCTCATCAAAACGGCCATTGTAGAGTAGCCAAAAAAAAAAAAAAAAAAAAAAAAAAAAAAAAAAAAAAAAAAAAAAAAAAAAAAAAAAAAAAAAAAAAAAAAAAAAAAAAAAAAAAAAAAAAAAAAATTAATTAATTAATTAATTAACTAATGAATTCAGAATTACAGGAACTGAAAGTCAGTGTATCAATGCATTTTGCGACTTGTTTTGACATAAATTAGTTTTGGAAATTTCAGTAGTAACCAAAAGTCATAGTAATGCAAAAAATTACTAATTTTCATCAACTTTTAAAAAATACAAAAATGTATCCCTTTAAATTTACAAAAGTGTCTTGAAGTAGCCTGTATAATTTACCAACAATACGAATTATCTTGTTTCTGTAATATGATTACTTTTTTTTTTGGCTACGCCGGGACAGCCATTTCGCGACTTTGATAAGTAATTATGCAATAACTATGGGACCTAATTTTTTTATTTGGAAAAATGACATTTTATCTGATGTGGATAGTTGAACATAGTTTGGCATAAATACAAAATAATGCATTCTTACGGGTCCAATGTCCTCTAATAACAATGGACAGAAAGTCACTAACAATGTGTAGGGCAATGAACTTTTCGCGAAGAAATATTTTGCCCCAGTTTATTTCAGTGCCTTACGTGGACATCTGCAGCTGTGCTTCATGGTTATTAGCTGCGTGTCTTTGTGAAGTGCTGTCGCCGTTGTAGGCTATGATTTGACACATATGAAAACTAAAATAAACATATTTTTGGATTTTAAAAAAATTGTTGAAATTTTTTAATTTGAATTTTAAAATTCAGAATTTTTTATTAAATACAACAATTTTTATTTTTGTTTTTATACATGTCAAATCATAGCCTACAACACTGTTATACACTGTGAATTTTTTCGGTTTGTTATGTCAGTTTGTTTTAGTGGCGTACATAAAACCGTGAAGTGAAAATTTAGACGTTTACGACTCATTACGAAAAAAACTATGACAGATACAAAAATTTCCTAAGAGAAAGGTTTAGTCACAATTTATGATTAAAATAAGAAAATAAAATATCTGGCACAAATATAAAAATAAATAATACCGTCGAAAACTGAGGTGAACCGCGTGGGTAGGCGGCGCCCTTAATGTGGCCTCTACACACCAGGCACTGAACTGGCGTGCCATTTTCGTTGTAGGCTCGCCTCTATGAGACGTTCAGACCCCAGTGCTGACCTTGTCGCGATGATAACGGCGAAGGAATATTACGCGTTTCTCTGGTACATCATGTCACCAGCAAAGGATTTTTACTTTGTATTTTGTAATATTTTAGTAAACATGCTCACTTTGGCCCATTTCGGCAATTTCCGCTTTCAAGAAATGAACCTTAGGATCAAAGTTAACAGACGGAAGTAACCAATCCGACACGAAAACATTCTTAAATACTTTTTTAGTGTTGTTGCACGGTTAATGACTGAAGCTGTGCACACAGAAAACTTTAAAAACCAGACACGTCCATATATATATATATATACATATATATATATATATTTGTGTGTGTGTGTGTGTGCGTGTTTACGCGAAAATTAAATAAGGCAGGTTGATAATTGTTTGTCGTTTAATGGTAATAAATATGACGTGTACAAATTATGTGTTACGCTTGTCGTTAATTGAAAAAAATTCCTGTATGAAATTTTGATTGAATATTTTGGATACGTCTGACTTCAAATAAATGTAGTGAACTTTTAGAGGCGGAATTTTTTTTAACCATACACCTAACAATTAACAGTATCTGTTGTGTCCTTGGTATAAATTCACAATTATGGTGGAGTATACGCATATGGACTATATGTACAGCAGACTTGAATGAAAACAAATATTTTCGCCTCATTTTTAAAGGGACACGTAATTCTTTAAATTAATTCTGACTGCATACTCGTGTGTAACTTACCAAACTCATATGTATGATGGTATATCGCGAAATTGTTTTGTGTCAACATAGCCTTGAAAATACTATAGTTTCTTGCAACGTATATGATTTGGTGATAATTTTTTCTGACACAACGTAGCGGTCTGCAGACCAATGACATGTATTTAATATTACAATATAGGATTATTATTGTTTCAGTCAAATAGGGTAACAGCACCAAGTACAAGCTAAAGCCAGTAATCTTCTGGGAAGCTGAACGTACGTTGAAATCCGGCAGACAGTCAAGTTTTCTCGCGATAAACCATCACCTCTATGTATAATACATTTAACTAATTTTTGTATTTTTGTGTTTTTTAAATATTGCACTCTATTTTGGAGATAAGCTTAGACGACGTCCTTAAATATTTGGTTCTTCCTGTCAATTGAACCATCTACGCTCATGAACTGAGGTCTTGAATTTTTGTTGACTTTATGGTACCGTGGCCAGAAGACATCGTATGTTAGTGTAATTTTTAATTTGAACATCACCACTCTAAATACAAAATACTCGATAGTTTTCTAGTCGTACTCTACTGACTCACATAACTAAATTAAGGCACAGTCTAAGTAATGCAACAAGCCACGTGACCACTTAGCTTCAGCGAGTACGGCCGCCAATAAAATATCAGAATATGTGCTACAACCTATTATTTAATCTTTAAGCTTGTAATATAACCATACAGTTTGCTAACTTTACCGGGGAAACATATTTCAAAACAGATATGTTCTTATTTAGTAAAGTGTAGCTTATTGCATCCATCAGATCTTTTTGTGTACATTTTTGCACGACATTGTACAAGTCATGTTAACAATAACAATTGATTTGAAAACGTATATATATGTATACATATACATACACATAGACTGTAATTCGGTAAGAATATGTTCTTTTGGTCTAATTAGGAATTCGTCATTTATAGACCTGCATCCGCATTCTTCGTCGGCACCACCGCATGGAAAAAAATACTTTAAAAATACTACGTTTGTAATATAATACTAACGTTAAATATTCTCCTGTCCAAAATTTAAATTATGAAAACTTTATATAATGTCACGAAAACCAAATTTCGACCACAATTGAATTCACGAAATGAAATTTTTTATTGCTTCTGAAAGTTTGTTTTTTGTCTGTTGATCACATTATGCCAGTGAATCTCTCGTGGTTATATTTTTACCTTGTTTCAAGAAGTAGTGTTTCACAATTCTGAGTCAGGAAGTACTGAACTCAAGATTATGCACGCTACGGTAACGAAGCTATAATGACTACACCAGACCGTGTTGCTTTATACAAACATTCCCTGTAGTCGCATTTGGTAGAACATTCATATCATTTACATTCTATAAACAAAACATATTTTAAAAAATAATGCCTGATTTTCCGTACCAGACGCTGATAATTGGTTGACGAATGTTACTCATATTTTCCTGTTATTATTTCATTACGGGTTTTGAATAATATTCTTTTTTCAAATTTTAAATACAGGAAAACTAATTTAGAGAGAGAGAGAGCAGACTTCCTACTCTGGTTAGTGACTTCGTTCATTTTAAAGACTTCCTAGTTCCTTGTAACACGACTCTACAGTGCGAATGCTGAGAAACTGACGGTTGAACAAACTACGGAACAAAGTCACAGATACGTCAAAAACATAAATAGCGTTAATGCAGCAAAACAGTTTTCTCATGTATCCACGGTCGACCGAAACGTTTGAGAGAAACATAAGGACATTGTCGCTGGGCCACTACTTTTTTTCGGAGTACTCCCGGTTTCCGCCACCCTTGCATTCTTTCGCTGCTCCAGTCTCACTTCATTTCATTCTAACTAGTTCTTAAAATGATAGTACTCCTGAAATTTTAAAATTCTTAGTAATATTTTTACTTGTGCGAGATATGGTTTGTTTAATATACATAAACTGTGACTAATTTTAATGCCATTAAAGTTTTTTTAGCTTTCATAATTTTTATATAATGGCATGTCAAAGTCCGAAATTGAATGAAACGGTACCAATGCCAGAAAGGAAAACCAACCAACTTACCGAAATGAAATAATTCACATAGAAAAAGCAGAGTCACAGGCTACGCCACGATATGTATAGAAACAGCAGTGAATGTTTTTTTAAAATCAGAATAGCAGCCATTTTTATTTTTAATTCAATATAATATGTTTTCAAATACCAGAAAAATGCTGTTTTTATACATGTCTTGACGTAGCCCGTGACATTGTTCTTCAGTCTGAATTATTACAGTTCGTTAAATCAGTTGGTATCATTTAACGCCAATTTGGACTTTGACATGCCATTATAGTACAAAAGCCATGAAAGCTAAAACATTTTCATTCCAGTAAAAAATAGTCACAAAGCATGTCTAGAAACCAACTTAATATCGTACTTTACATAAAAATTATTTAAACAGTTAAAATTTTCGGTGAACTCTTTCTTTACAAGGTCTCCTGTGTAAAAAATAAAAATAAAATAATTTTTATATTTGAAAATAATTCTAAAATTTTTTAAATCGTAATTTTCAAATTTATATTTTCTTTTAATTACAATAAATTGTGTTGTTATTATATAAGAGACCTTGTAGCCTACAATATCGATATTCAGTGCGAATTATTTCAGTTCGCTAAGTCAGTTGGTTTTCCTTTAAAACATTAAACAGCTTTGTGCAAATTTGGACTTTGACATGCCAGTATAAAAACACTGTGAAAGCTAAAACATTTTCATTACGGTAAAAATTGTCGCAATGTACAAAACAAACCATAAGCCCCCTTAAGCCTTCGCTGCCAAGCGCGGACCAAAATGTCATTTCTGTGTAAGGTGGAAATGTGCTGTTCAAATTGTGTTCACAATAGAATGTCGCAACTGTACTGTATCGTAAATTTACTATAATCGGAGAACAATATCCTTGGTATTGCAGAGCAGCATTAGTAACCTCACTCGAGTGAATGCGATGGCATTTTTTAGAATTAGAATTAAGATTGAAATCCTAGAGATTGATAAACTAATGCCAAGTATTAATATTAACAGTTCATGTATAAACTAAACGTTCAGCATTCACGTAATTAGTCCATAATTACGACATAAAAACCTAAAACGTAATCATGAAAACAATATTCCGTGCCAAATTGGTATCTTAACTCTTTAAAAACTTAAAAGAATAGTGTAAATAGGATGTTCTTAGGTGCGTATGCGCAGTTTACAGTAAGTTTCTCAACCCAAAAAGTAAGAAAAGTAGGGTTATTGGAAGAAAACGTAGGAAAAATCAAGAGTGAAGAATTTTCTCAATCACTTTTTTAAAGTACACAGTTTCCAGCAATACAATAATGCAAGCCATATTAACTTAATGAAAACCAACGTGAAATATTTGAAATAGTTACTGTCACTTTTTAGATAACCTCAACCAGTATGATTACAACCAGTGATTGGAAATTAAACTTTATAACTAAGTAAGCCTAGCTCTAATGTGCATAGCTTTAAAATTGAAAGTTAAAGAACGCTGTTTCCAAATCTGAAATAATATCTAAGGTATACATAGTTTTGGTATGTCTAATTCCAGAACACAATAATAATAAAGGCAAACTAAGACCCTTCCAAAGAAGTTAAGTTCAACCTGGATGAGTTAATGGCGTATATTTGTTGCAGTAACTATTTTCAGCATTTAACGTAACATTATTTAGTTCGATGTAAATATAAAACACAGAAATATGGTTAAATAGGGCACGAAAAATTTAACGGTACAACACATTTGCCATATTTCAACAAATTTATCTGCGGCAACTAAAAACATATAAACTGGAACATAATTAAACAATAAGATAAAATAAACATAGTAAGTTAACATGATATATGTAAAAATTTTAATACAGTGCTCATTTAAATATTAATGAATCTTTAAAAAATGATGAGTAAAACTTACATACTAGGCTATATAATGTAAAAAACTTTCCACATTTAAACCACAATATATTTAGTCCCAAAGTGACTTTATAGTTAACTCGACTTGCACCTTTCTTCTGTGGAAAGTACTGAGAACTCAAATTTCTTATAAACTTGACTTGCTTTATTCCATACACTTAATAGCTGCTTCTAACATGGTGTGTCTTATTTCTGCTCCCATCGCGTTGTTATTACTTAATGAATTTGTTTTCCTTTCATTAGCTTCTTCGATAATTTTTGTGTGGTGTTTATCATCCTTGCCAACGCTTTTAATGTACTTTCTTCACAATGGCTTTCTCCTTTTCGAGTTATTTGAAGTTATTCACTCTGTTGACCATTATTTCAAACTAGTGTCTGCACTACCCTTTACTACATTAATGTCCTAATGATGGCACTTCAACAGCAAAGGGCTGGAGCCTCAAGGAAAGTGACCCTCAGTCATTCTTCTTTGGGGCTAACATGAAGATAAGTAACTTACTTGAATACTCTGACAACACTTCAATTATTGGCAGTAATTCACCTTGCACTAATATATATATATATATATATATATATATAGAAACTATTAAAACCTTATAAATAAAAAGCTGTAAAAAGTAAGAAAAGTAGAAGACATTAAGCAAGAGTAGGAGTAAAAATTAGGAAAGGTAGGAGAACCAGTAAGAGTGAACGAGGACAACATGGAGCAGTACAGGAATGATGGGGCGGGAAAAAACGGGAGTTCCCCGAGAAAATTCGTCGATTCCCACATTGTAAATGGATGGCAAGGTGTCATATCGTCTTGCTGAGGTGGCCATATGGAACACACTACGAGAACAGTTTGTGGTTGTACAGAATATTAACTCCTTTGTTAATGAGATGTGACGACAAGGACCTGCTGAATTTATTATTGACAGGCAGGCAGCGATGTTTTATTTGTTGTACATTGTTTTAGTTCCTTACGATAATTTAAGCAAATAAATATATTTAAGCGTGATCGGATTTCTGGAGGATAAACAATTTATCTCAACTTTCAAACACGAGACGTTAAAAAAATGTAGACACGCAAAGGAAAAGTCAGTTAAGGGCGCGGTCTGCATCAGTTTTCAACGTCATATTTTTATTTTTGTATTTGTACGAAATATTATAATTATTTTGTCATATTTTAGACATAAGTTTAGACTAAATTTTGCTCTTATGAATTTTTTTATCTCTCATCGTTTTCGCGTCATGACTCGTAAACGTCAAACTTGGCATTTTACGTTTTTTTGCACGCCACTAAAACCAACTAATGTACCAAACTGAAAACAAATATTTACAGTGAATTATTAACTACAACGACTCCTATATAAAAAAAAATATTTTGCATTGCAAAAAAATTGCTGAAATTTGAAGTAAAAATTTTAAAAATTCAATATATATATTTTTTAAAAACACAAAAAATTTGTTTTATATAGAGGAAGTTGTAGCCTACAACATCTTAATTTGCTGTACACTTTTTCAGTTTGGCTTGTCCATTGGTTTTAGTGGCGAGTAAAAAACAGTAAAATGCAAATTTTGACGTTTACGAGTCATTACGCAAAAACTATGAGAGATGAAAAAATTTCACAATAGCAAAATTTGGTCACAATTTACGTCTCACACGAGAAAAAAAATATATGGTACAAAAATAAAAACATGACTATGAAAATTGATGTAGAACTCGCCCTTAATTAACAGCAAACAGCTTTTTTCTAAAGTATGGACACATTAATAAATTAATTGAAGTAACCAATGAGTCCAGGTAGAGTTACTCAATGATATATCACGAGGGGTACATTCCACGTATCATGCGATGACTCACAGGACCTGAACCAGTTCGCAGTTAACGAACCTGTCCTGCCTGCAGCGCCGTGTCTCAGGTTCACTGCCTTGTTACGTCGAGGCGAGTCAAACAGATTCACACACGATAAATATGATTGGTCGCAGCTCAACACCATTCTCGCTAACTGCCGGTGAAACAATATCTTCGTCTTACGCTGATGTCACATTTTCATGCTTTTGCAAAATCTCCTTAGTAAAATGAAATGATTTCCGTCATCGTCGGTTCGTTTTTTTTATCCCTTCGTACCTGTCAAATCAAATAAACAGAACTTTAATAAATGTAGTCAACTAAAGAAATAATGATGAATCGGATGAAATAATTTATATAAAATTATTGTATTTTTAATTGGCAATATGCTAAAATGTTTCAAAACACTCTACAAAATCACGTATATAATTTTTAATCGCAGTTATCGAAAATTACCATAATTTTCTGATATTTTAAACACAAAAAAAAATTGTTATGTGTTTTTAATATTTTGTGATATGGTCCTTGATATCTAGTTAATGAGTTAATTATGTAATTCGAGTAAGTTAGTTGATATCTGTTATTTGTATGTTTCCGTAACACGCAACATCTCCAAGTTACTATTGTTTTGCGATTGGGTCGTAGTCAGACAAAATTCAAATGCTGCAAGCCATACTAATATTGTATTGAAATGTTTAATTTAGGTAAACGTTTCGATGTTACTTGAAATGTTCTGACCATTCTACAATGTTTAAAAAACTCCAGTATATCGTGGCGGTGAAGTAAATCATCAGAAACATTTGTACGCATCCAGCAAGTGGGCAGCTGCCTGGAACGGTGAGGCATTAATGGGCTGGTCCAGAAGTAAACGTTTCCTGCACGGAGTCCTTGGAAGAGATTTGTGCATCATTCTTTCTCGCAAAACCATGGTCGGTGTTTCTCCTGCCTTGACACACTGGCCGAGCTGCTTCTGCTGGACTGACGCAAGATGGAAACATCTCTACAATGACGAGACAGTTACTACTTCGTAACGTTTCTCGAGTGAACAAAAAACAACTTTTTTTTAAACGATTCACCAAGATCTCTGAAACTAACTCACTTCGATTTATATTCTTTGGAAATCTTTATTTTATTTGTAACCATTGTATAGGGACCCCTAACTTTCGCGAAAAGAATTTTGCTCCAGGTTATTGTAGTTATGCTTCATGGTTATAAGCAGCGTGTTTTTGTGTAGAGGTGTCGCTTATTTGACTGAGCCAATCAGAAGAAAGTAACTGCGACACCACGAGGCACTGAGAGTTAAAAACATCTCATCACTGACCACGTAGCAGAGCTGCCGTGGTGCACATACGGCATTTAAACAAAGTGACGCAGAAATATTTTCGAGAAAATCAGAAAATCAGGGGTCAAAATTAATTGAAGTTTTTCAAAATTAAAGTCATGTCCCACAGATGATATCGCCCAAATAGCAAAACAGCTGACGAGTGACTAAGGCTGCCACGCAAGTATTCTTATTTGAACCCTCAGATCTGTGAACATTCACCGAACTATTTTCTATCGCACCGACAGTCCTTTATTTGTGACGTCATGTGGCGTGGCCAAAGAAACTGTCTGGACAAACTAACCTTTATCAAGAGCGTGTTTGATGACTGTTCGTGCGGCGGGATCGACCTGAATTTTCGCCGTTAGTCTTCTGGTTTCGCTTGGGGATAGTCCCTTTCCATCGGCACTGCTCCATAACTATACACTTCACTTCAGCTGTTTGTCTAGTTCTCGTTCCGTAATGTTAGTCCCTATTCTCATAACCCGCGCGCCAGCGAACTAAGTGACGTCACCACGATTACCTTTTTGTGATGCGAGTAAGCCTTTCTCAGGAAAATGTTGACTTGTTTGTGGGCAAAGTTTAATGACAGGTGCATGTGATTTTAATGATATTTTAAAATTAAGTGTTTCAACACCTAAATTTGTTAAAAAAGAAAAAATAAATAAAACCAACGATTTAAAATATTTTGAATTTTTACAAACTGATGTGAAATATCAGAACGCATTATTTATTTCCCGGTTTATATATAAACTTTGAAAGCGCGAGTCCCCATATCAAATTGAAATTAATTAGTTAAGCTAAACAATTACTGCCGGCTCCGGACATCCTGAAGTCGGTATTCTGTAGTTTCGCCAAATCACTCTAGCGACGGTTCCTTAACAAAGGCCATGGCTAAGGTTAATTCTACTACAGGTTAGAAAGATCAATGTTATAAGTTTGGTACAGGGAAAATTTCTGCCACTTGAGCGCTGGTATCGCTAATGCACCAAACTGACCAATCACAGAGCTTTCCTGAATTTTAAGTTACGTTAAGTTGATAATTTAAAACGCGAAATTGGTTTCTTTTCACTTTAAAACTAAATTGAATGACTAATAAAATTTCCAAGTTTATTTAAATTTACTATTACAATGGTTTTGTATTTATTTGGTCACTTGGCGATTGAGGCGAAACTAGTGGCAGAAATGTTCCCTGTGCCAAGCTCTCCCATAAGAAAACGTATTTTCTTTCTAGCCTGTAGTAGAATTAACCTTAGCCATGGCCAATTTCTCTCCCTGTCCTTGTCACTGTGTTAAGTTGGTTGTCACCATCCCTAATGCCTTCACTGTCGACGAGACGATAAAATCCACTTGGCTTACAAACATTTATCTCTGAGAAAATCACCAGTTAAACATACGCGGTTGTCGATCGAAAAATAGCCCATTAACGCGATCGTAATTTTAACACAGAATTTATAAACAGTTTATGCATGTTTCCAGGCTTTGTGTTTAATAGTTACAATAATTAGAATGTGAGGAATTATAGGAATTAATTAAAATAAATATAGGGTATTTGTCAAAGTGCGCAGCTGAATTAAATTATGTAATAAATGCGGCAGTGGCAGGATGTTAAAGTGTCCTTGAGGAGCGGGGCCATCTTTCGGAAGCTGTCTCCTAATTGGTCAAACTGAACCAACGCCTGCAGGGCAAGCGACATGGAGGTTGGCGCCAGACAAGAGCACAGCTAGGTCGTAGACAGATTTTGGGACGGATGTTTTCGAGCCGCGGAAGACGGCATTGAGACGCAGATAGCGACGGACCGGGGTGCTCCAGGGAGTCAGTTCAGGCGCCAGACACGTTTACAGAGATGGTGTTGAATCAACAGATCGACGGACCAGGTGATACCGTCGGGCGTTTTCAATTAATGCGTCGGGACGCCTACGAGTTGCGCTGCGGTATTCGGACCGGATATTTAGAAGTATTGCAAAGCGTCACAAGTTAGGGCGGCAAACCGCTGACGACGTCATGGTAACCTTCGATGTATTTTAGCTACATATTGCTGAGACTAGCGGGTGTATAATCATCAAGTGCAAAACCGACAAACCTTGCATAAAAACGATAATGCCACGGGATAACAGTGAGAGCTTGCTATCTGGTTTAAACTGAACATGCCGACTTCTTTTTACTCCACACACTGTACATACACCACAGATCTTTAGGTCGCCGCAAATTAAGTACAATTTTAAGATTTTGCATAGACTAATGTTTTTTGTTGTGTTAGCTCTTGAAAAACGTACTCTAAATTTGATGAATGACGACTAAGTTGCACAAAACATTTTGAATCTAGAAACTAGACGTGTTTAATTACATAGCCTACAAGTGTTTTACATTTGCTCCACTTCGTTCAGTGTGTGTCTTAGACTTTATTCTTCAGTATTCTATGAAGGCTATTTGCGTTAGTTATGATGTAACTAAGTTTGGTTAAGGTAATATTGGGTTAGAGCGGATGAAAGCTACTGATACTTAATGCAAGCTAGTGTAACATAATGCGGTATAGTGATACTTAGAGCAAGATAGTAAAACTAAGTGCAAGAATATGCAACTTAGTGCAGTTGGTTCACTAGGTGGAAGTTGATTCAGGATATCTAGGTTGGGTTAGGTAAGGTTGGTTTAGGTAGTGTTAGGAGAGGTTAGGTTGTGTTAGTTTAGACAGGGATGGATTAGGTTACATTGTGTTAGATACGACGCAAGCTAGAAATAGTTGCAAGTTGATGCGACTTACTACTAGTTAGTACATTTTGGTACAAGATAGTGCATCTTGATATTAGATAGTGCCATTTGGTGCAAGATAATGCGACTAAGAGAAAGCAAGTGCCACATAGAGCAAGTTAGAGTATTTCAATGCAAGGTGGTTAATTTTAGTTCAAGTTAGTGCAAAAATTGCAAGTGCAAGTAAGTGCAATATAGTACAAGCAAGGTTAGGTGAAGATGGCAAGTGTTTAGGTTAGGTTGGATTATATTACATTGTTGGGTTTAGTTAGGTTGGATTAGTTTAGGATGTGTTAGGTTAGGTTGTGTTAGGTTAGGTTAGGTTGTGTTAGGTTAGGTTAGGTTGTGTTAGGTTAGGTTGTGTTAAGTTAGGTTGTGTTAGGTTAGGTTAGGTTGGATTAGATTGGGTTAGGTTGGGTTAGATTAGGTTGGGTTGGATTAGGTTGGGTTAGGTTAGATTAGATAATATTAAGTTTTGCTAAAATATGTTAGGTTGGGTGCAAACTAGAAGTTCTTAGTGAAAGTGTAACTTAGTGCAAGAAGATGCAACTTAGTGAAAGAAAGTGCAACTAAGTGCAACTTAGTGCAAAAAAGTGCAATTTAGTACAAGAAAGTGCAACTTAGTGCAAGAAAGTGCAACTTAGTGTAAGAAAGTGCAACTTAGTGTAAGAAAGTGCAACTTAGTGCAAGTGAGTGTAACTTAGTGCAGTAAAGTGCAACTTAGTGCAAGAAAGTGCAACTTAGTGCAGTTAGAGGTAGGTTAGGTTGAGTTAGGTTAGGTTGGATAAGGTTGGGTTAGGTTAGGTTGCGTAAGGTTAGGTTGGGAAAAGTTGGGTTAAGTTTGGTTAGGTTAGGTTGGGCTAGGTTAGTTTGGGTTACGTTAGGTTGGATTAGTTTAGGTTTGCTTAGGTTAGGTTGAGTTAGGTTAGGTTGTCTTTTATAAGGTTGGGTTGGATTAGGTTAGGTTGGGTTAGGATAGATTAAATAATATTAAGTTTTGCTAGGATATGTTAGGTTGGGTACAAACTAGAAGTTCTTAGTGAAAGTGCAACTTAGTGCAACAAGATGCAACTTAGTGCAAGAAAGTGCAACTTAGTGCAAGAAATTGCAACTAAGTGCAAGATAGTGCAACTTACTGCAAGAAAGTGCAACTTAGTGCAATATAGTGCAACTTAGTGCAATAAAGTGCAACTTAGTGCAAGAAAGTGCAACTTAGTGCAAGAAAGTGTAACTTAGTGCAGGAAAGTGCAACTTAGTGCAAGAAAGTGCAACTTAGTGCAGGAAGGTGTAACTTAGTGCAGGAAGGTGTAACTTAGTGCAGGAAGGTGTAACTTATTGCAGGAAGGTGAAAATTAGTTCTATAAAGTGTAGCTCAGTGCACAATTTGACCCTTGTGCACTGTGTGCAACTTAGTGCAAAGCAAGGGTAGGTGATGTCGGTATGCATTTAGATTGGGTTAGGTTAGGTTGAGTTAGGTTAGGTTGGATAAGGTTGGGTTAGGTTGGGTTAGGTTAGGTTGGGTTAGGTTAGGTTGGGTTAGGTTAGGTTGGGTATGGCTAGGTTAGGTTTAAGTTAATGGTAAAGTTAGGTTAGGTTGGATTAAGTTGGACTTAGGTTAGGTTAACTTGGGTTAGGTTAGCTTGGGTTAGGTTAGCTTGAGTTAGGTTAGCTTGGGTTAGGTTAGCTTGGGTTAGGTTAGGTATTGTAAGGTTAAGTTGTGTTAGGTTGGATTAGGTTGGGTTGTATTAGGTTAGGTTGGGTTTGGTTAGGTTAGGTTGGGTTAGGTTAGGTTTAGGTTCAGTTAGTTTTTGTTAGGTTTGGTTGGGTTAGGTTAGGTTGGGTTAGGTTAGGTTGGATTAGGTTAAGTTAGGTTGGGTTAGTTAAGGTTAGGTTAGGATAGGTTGTGTTAGGTTAAATTGGGTTGGGTTAGGTTGGTTTTGGTTAGGTTGGGTTAGGTTAGGTTGTGCTAACTTAGGTTGGTTAGGTTGGTTTAGGTAAGGTAAGTTATGTTAAGTTGACTTTGATAAGGTTGGTTTGGATTAGGTTAGGTTGGGTTAGGTTATGTTGGATGATATTACATTTTGTTTGGTTTTATTATGTTGGGTGCAAACTAGTAATTCTTAGTAAAAGTGCAACTTACTGCAAGAAAGTGTAACTTAGTGCAACAAAGTGCAATTTGTGCAGAATATTGCAACTTAGGGCAATATAGTTCAACTTAGTGCAAGAAATTGCAACTTAATGCAAGAAAATTTAACTTAGAGCATAGATGTGCAACTTAGTGTAAGTAAGTGTAACTTTGTGCAGGAAAGTGTAACATAGTTCTATAAAGTGTAGCTTAGTGCACAATTGACCCCTAGTTCACTATATGCAACTTAGTGCAAGCAAGGGTACGTGAAGGTGGTATGTGTTTAGATTGGGTTAGGTTAGGTTGAGTTAGGTTATGTTGGATTAGGTTGGGTTAGGTTAGCTTGGGTTAGGTTAGGTAGGGTTAGGGTGGGATGGGTTTGGTTAGGTAAGGTTAGATTTAGGTTAAGGGTTTGGTTATGTTAGGTTGGATTATGTGAGGTTGTGTTAGGTCAGGTTAGGTTGTGTTAGGTTAGCTTGGGTTAGGTTAGCTTGGGTTAGATTAGCTTGCATCTGGTTAGCTTCAGTTAGGTTAGGTTGGGTTAGGTTAGGTTGGGCTAGTTTAGGTTGGGCTAGGTTGGATTTGGTTAAGTTTGGTTAGGTTGGGTTTGGTTAGGTTGGGTTTGGTTAGGTTGGGTTTGGTTAGGTTTGGTTAGGTCGGGTTAGGTTAGCTTGGTTTAGGTTAGGTTGGGATGGATTGGGTTAGATTAGGTTGGGTTAGGTTATGTTATGTTAGGTTAGGTTGGGTTAGGTTATGTTGGGTTAGGTTAGGTTGGGATACGTTGGTTTAGGTTAGGTTGGGATAGGTGGTTTTAGGTTAAGTTAGGTTAGTCTGGCTTTGATAAGGTTGGGTTGGGTTAGGTTGTGTTGGATTAGTTTATGTTGTGTTAGGTTAAGTTGGGTTATGTTATGTGGGATAATATTAGGTTTGGTTAGGTTTTATTGGGTTGGGTTCAAACTAGTAATCTGTAGTGAAAGTGCAACTTAGTGCAAAAAGGGCAACATAGTGCAATATTATTCAACTTACAGTAATAAAAGGCAACTTAGGTCAATAAAGTGCAACTTGGTGCAAGAAAGTGCATCTTAGTGCAAGAAATAGCAGCTTAGTGCAAGAAAGTACTACTTAGTGATAGAAACTCCAATTTAGTGTAATAAAGTGTAACTTTGTGCAGGAAGGTTTAACTTAGTGTATGAAAGTGTACCTTAGTGCAGGAAGGTGTTCCTTAGTGCTGAAGGTGTAACTTAGTTCTTGAAAGTGTAGCTTAGTGGACAATGTAACCCTTGTGAACTATGTAAAACTTAGAGCAAGCAAGGGTAGGTGAATTTGGTATGTGTTTCGATTGGGTTAGGTTAGGTTGAGTTAGGTTAGGTTGAGTTAGGTTAGGTTGAGTTAGGTTAGGTTGGATAAGGTTGGGATAGGTTAGGTTGGTTTGGTTTTGGTTTAGGTTAAGGGTTAGGTTAGGGTAAGGGTTAAGTTGGGTTAGATTAAGTTGGTTTAGATTAAGTTGGGTTAAGTGAGTTTGGGTTTGGTTAGCTTGGGTTAGGTTATGTTGGGTTCGTTTAGGTTGGGTTAGGTTGGGTTATGTTGGGTTGGGTTAGGTTAGTTTGGGTGAGGTTAGGTTAGTTTGGGTTATGTTGGGTTTGATTAGATTAGTTTAGGTTGGGTTAGTTTTGGTTGGGTTAGTTTAGGTTGGGTTAGGTTGGGTTAGGTTAGGTTGGGTTCGGTTGGGTTAGGCTGGTTTGGGTTAGGTTGGTTTGTGTCATGTTGGGTTATGTTGGGTTAGGTTAGGTTGGGTTGGGTTAAGTTAGTTTAGGTTGGGTTACGTTATGTTGTGTTAGGTTAGTTTGGGTTAGGTTGAGTTAGGTTGGGTTAGGTTGGGTAATGTTTGTTTTGGTTAGGTTAGATTAGGTTGGGTTATGTTGGGTTTTATTAGGTTAGGTTGGATTAGGTTTATTCGGGTTATGTTAGTTTAGTTTAGCTTTGATAATGTTTGGGTGTATTAGGTTGGGTTGGATTAGGTAGGATTGGGTTAGGTTATGTTGGATAGTATTAGGTTTCGTTAGGTATTATAATATTTGGTGCAAACTAGTCATTCTTAGTGAAAGTGCAACTTAGTTAAGGAAGTGCAACTTAGTGCAATAAAGTGCCATTGAGTGCAAGAAAGTGCAACTTAGTGCAAGAAAGAGAAAATTAGGGCAAGCAATTGCAAGAAAGTGCAACTTAGTGCAAGAAAGTGCAATTAATGTCTACGAAAGTGTAACTTTGTGCAGGAAAATGTAACTTAGTTCTAGAAAGTGTATCTTATTGCACAATGTGACCCCTTGTTCACTATGTGCAACTTAGCACAAGCAAGGGTATGTGAAGGTGGTATGTGTTTATATTTAGTTAGGTTTGGTTGAGTTAGGGTAAGTTGGATTAGGTTGGGTTGGATTAGGTTAGGTTAGCATGGGTTAGGTTAGGTTGGGTTAGGTTAGTTTGGGTTAGGTTGGGCTAGGATAGGTTGGGTTAGGATAGGTTGGGTTAGGGTAGGTTGGGTTAGGATAGGTTGGGTTAGGTTAGATTGGGTTGGATTAGGTTGGGTTGGATAGGTTAGGTAGGATAATATTAAGTTTTGTTAGGTTATGTTATGTTTTGTTTCAAACTAGTAATTCTTAGTGAAAGTGCAACTTAGTGCAAGAAAGTGCAACTTATTGCAAGAAAGTGCAACTAAGTGCAAGAATGTGCAATTTAGTACAAGATAGTGCAACTTAGTGCAAGAAAGTGCAACTTAGTACAAGAAAGTGCTACTTAGTGCAAGGAACTGCAACTTAGTGTACGAAAGTGTAACTTAGTGCAAGAAGGTGTAACTTAGTTTTAGAAAGTGTAGATTTGTGCACAATGTGACCCTTCGCACACTATGTACAACTTAGTGCAATCAAGGGTAGGTGAAGTTGGTATGTGTTTAGATTGGGTTGGGTTAAGTTAGCTTGGGTTAGGTTGTGTTAGGTTGGGTAAGGGTGGTTTGAGTATGGTTATATGAGGTTAGGTTTAGGTTTAAATTAAGTGTTAGGTTAGGTAGGTTGGGTTAGGTTAGGTTGGATTAGGTTAGGTTGGGTTAGGTTAGTTTGGGTTAGGTTATCTTTGGTTAGGTTAACTTGGATTAGGTTTGGTTAGGTTGGGTTACGTCAGATTATGTAGGGTTAGGTTAGGTTGGGTTAGGTTTGGTTGGGTTAGATTAGGTTGGGTTAGGTTAGGTTGGGTTAGGTTAGGTTAGGTTAGGTTAGGTTAGGTTAGGTTTGGTTGGGTTAGGTTTGGGTTGGGTTAGGTTAGGTTGGGTCGTGTTAATGTTATGTTTTGTACGGTTGTATTTGGTTGGATTTGTTTGGGTTGTTAAGTAAGGTTAGGTTGGGGGAGGTTGTGAGGTTAGGTTATGTTGTGTTATGTTGTGTTGGGGAAAAGCTAGAGATATTTCATGCAAACTAAAATACAAAATGGACAGCAGTTAATGAAAGTGCAAGACCTGCTACTGCAATAGGTGGTTTGTGTGAGTCACACCCAGATGTATATTAAACCTTTATGAAATTATTAAAATACTGTACTGTAATAATTAAAAATATACTTGTAGGAAATATGTTTTAAAAAGTTTTAAGCTGTTTTCAGAGTCACTAAGGTTGCATAAAATTAATTACCTTGAAATAGAACTAATAATATTTTGCTAACTATCTCATGTTTTGTTTTGGGATAAAACTTGGATGAAAATGATTAAAATTAGATCATTGATTGCAGATAAAGTGTCTCATTTCATTGTAATTTACCTTACGCCCGCGCCGTTCCCGTGACTTCAGGAAACATATTTAATTAAATTGAACTAGATACGGGAACTAAGTGTTTACATTTATAAAGAATATAATCTACACAAAAAGTCAAAAAATTAGTGTAAAATAGTTTGATGTTCCTTTTTGATATGTTGTTATAGCTATATGCCAAATTGCTTTAAACAAATTGTTCAAAAGAGAAAGTTAATTTGCGTCTTGATCAGCTTAAATTAATGTGTAATGAAACAATGATTGTTACCGCATTTACATATGTCAAATGACTTTAATACAGTTTGTACATTATTTACTAAATTCTGTATTCAAAAAAGCGAATATTAATTTATTTGCCATTAGTAACGATTGTACAGGATTTCTTGTTTGCGATCGTTAAATTATAGACGTAGTACTGAATATATGTGCAGTTTCAGTACGAACTTAATTGTACAGTAACCAGACATGCATAAAACTTCGACGCTTAGCTTAATTATACGTTACGGCTTGCTATAACAAGCCAGTTGGACATTTTTATCGTCATTATGAATCATCACGGCAATAATTATGCGGTGAGATAATTTACATAGAAAATCAAGACACGGTAATTAGTTAGGACAGAAAAATGCAACGATCCAGTTTACGCGACTACAATTCTGGCAGAATTCTTTTTGCGCTGCAGAATAAGTGTCAATAAATAATTAGGCCTTCTCTTACACATTAATTAACCGCAGTGCAGCAAGTTAGTATATATATTTTTTTTTTTTTTGCGAAATTAGTAAACATGTATTTCGACTGCACTATGCAACGTGAGAGTGGGAGATAAAAAAAATAAAGTTTCAAAGGATGGTGGTTACGTAGTTTCAAAGCATTATTCGTATTAAAAAAAACCTGTTTTCGAGCCCTCTAATACAGCTAATGGCTTACATTCTATGGTTATATATGCCACAAAATCTTGTATCCATTTCGTCATAAAACTGCACTGAAAGAAACATATTGTTATCGGTACAAAATACTTCTATTAAAATAGGGACAGCAATCCAGTTCGGTTGTAGGTAATATCTAGATTGTTCCTGTAACAATCTTTTCAGTAGAATTAACAAAATGTTCTGTAAAACAAAACGTTCTCCTTGCTCGTTCTACAGAACATATTGTTACACGAACAAACTAGATAGTCCCTGCAACCGAACTGGATTTCTGTCCATATTTTAACAGAAGTATTGTACCGTTAACAATACATTTCTTTCAGGGTGCCACATTTGAATGATAACCAAAAAAAATCAAATTTCTTACCTGGATGAAGAAGCTGGACTGATGGGTCTCAAAACATTGCCATAATATAAAGGTCCAAAAATATTCAACATACTGTTGGTACGTTGAATTTTTTTTTTATCCTGCTTCCAGTGTCCTCTGATTTAGTTCCAATTCACTACCGGCCCCTTCAAATTTTTATTTTTTGCATGAATTTTCCACGAGGTAGGTGTGGTGGACGATACCGCAGTATAGGTTGGTGTTTTCTCAGAGTACTTGCGTTCCCTCTATCATATTCGTTCCACAGCTAGCCCATGATCGCCTCAACTCACCTAGTACACGCTTCATACTGGTCGAGAGCGACAGTTGTGTCCCGCAGGTAAGCCAGGTCACTCCAGGTGTTGACCTCAGTACGAGGTCTTCGGCCACGTAGATCCGGTTTAGAATATAGGGCATGCCGTGAACGTGAGCATCTCCTTATACCGTTGGTGGTACGGTATGTTTGTGTTTCTACTTTTTACATCGTCAGTGTTGATTGTATGGTTACGTGGTATTTCCTATTTATAGCGGTTGGTTGGGGAGTATTATTTATAACTAACTGTCCCATTGCGGCTTCGCCCGCGTGTACTATAGAAAAGAGTAACTAACTTTTTGTTACGTGTTAATTGATGGTGATACTATATTCTATATTATACTATATTCACTGTTTAACTTTAAAACATCAAATACAAACAGATTTGTCCGCAGTCCACTACGCTAAGCGTACTTTTTTAAATTAATCTTTGTTTATCTATAAAACAGCTGCCCGGCTGCGGCTTCCACCGCAAATCAGCTGCCCGGCATTTAACATAACAGTGTAAAGATCCCGCGCAATACGCTTGTATGAGGTCATGTAATTCCCATCGCAAAGTCTTGCATGGGATACGAACCCGTAACCCCACCCCTCCCACACCCCAAACTTTATACAATACCTGAGTGAATGCTTAAGGTCTCGATCACAGGAACATACCTACATTGTTTAAACAACAATAGCAATAAAGCTCAAATTGACTCTACTGTTTTTAGGGGGTTTTTTCCCGGCAATTATTCGCATTTTTCTCGCCGTAAAACTATCTTTGAACTTCAACGAACATTAAGAAAAAAAGAATTGGCCAAATTGGTCCAGGCGTTGTTGAGTTATGCGCTTACCAACACATTTTGCGATTCATTTTTATTTTATAGATGTATTTATTAACTGCTGTAAGGTGCGGTTTAGGCACAAGCCAGCATTGCCTTTCACATGACCCAATACATTTGCTTACTTTTTAGGTACATCATCATACATAAAAATTAATGACAATACAACTAACCCAAGCGTAACCGAACTTATGTGTACTCATTAACTGGCGCAAAAGAAATGAAGGATTTGGTAAAGATAATGAGTGTGAACAAAGGAATAATAGTGGAGATGAACGCAAAAAATCCGCTTACAAACATTCTTCAATTAGTATATGACCACACACACTTTCACTTAAACACACAAGTGCCCCCACACATACACACGCACATATACTGCTACAACCACATTTATTATTTTATGCGATTTTTCTTATGGTATAATTATAGCCGCATATATTTTTTAAAGTTGTGAAACACGAAGATATTTTGGATTAACTTAAGCCGCAGAAAATAATTGTACTTTTACAAAAAAAAAAGCTGGTTAACTACTGTTTCAACATTTATAAGCCTAGGCACTGCAAAAAAGAGTGTTGCAGGTCAATAAAGTGGTCAGAATTGTCCAAATAGCTGAGGGAACTAGAGGGATACTTTTTTATGAGAAATTGTTCGATGAGAAACAAAATAACTTTCGAAGACCTATCACATTTCATAAATTTCTTTGCAGTTATTTTTAAAAAATTCTTAGAAATTGGTTGCCAAAAAAATATTTTTTGTGTCACTTCAAACAGTTCTAAATTATACAAGAAATTAGTTGTAAATATACAAAATGAATCTGTACGTTTGCAAATATACACAAATATTTGTATATTTCCAAGCATTTCCTGTATTGTTAATAATATTTTTGTAAACGTACAAAAATTTGTTTCGAAAACTAGTTTACAAAGAATTTTCTTATAAAAGTCCAATTATTTTTATTATGAATGGGCTGGTGGTGTCAGCGGGAGGTAAAACCAAAAGGAGCAACTAAAAATTCTTACGATTCACTGTCCTAACTGCCTCTTGCAGAAGCGATAGTAATGTACGAATGCTATTTTGGCTGATGTTGAAGTGGTTACGTGTAAAGCTGTAATAAACACGTATTTCATTCATCTGTCTTTACGTGCGCGTCCTTAAGGACTTCATATTCCAACTCAGTACGAAGCTACTCTTATTTTACATTTCTACCACCGTGACTTATTTGTGCATGCATATAAAACACAAGAGTATGCGCATTAATCCACAGCAGGTTATGTCGCATGCTACTGTACTATGTCAAATATTCGGTTTAAGCAAATGCGAGATTGAGTTGGTTTTGGTTAAATACGCACTTAATAAAGCAGTTATTCTTCTTTCAATTACCCGTAAAGTACTCATTCACTAGTCAGCTATTCCTGTAAAACTTTTTGACTTGCAGATATGTTTTAATAACGCTAATTGATGCTAATGTATGAAAAACAGTAAAAATTGTCAGAGACCACCTATTAAATTGTTAGTTTTATAGTATGTTAAATACGTGGCACGTTTTTAAATTCGCTGTTTGTTAATAGGAATACACCGGGGAGACATTACAGTTAGTTATATGCATTGCGCAGTAAAATTTTTGTTCCAGTGGTTGTTTTATGATGTCTACCCATTAAGAAAACTAGCCGTTGCACTGTCGATGAAGTGTTTAGTTGCTGAGGTGTGCATACATGTACACACATATACATATGCAGACAGGATGTTGCTGGACTCCGTAGCGTAGTCGGTTAAGCACCGGTCTAAGGCGCGAGACGTCCTGGGATTAAATCCTGGCTCAGGTATGTATGTTGTATTGCCCCTTCACCTTACTTCACCCTCATCGGCTCTTAAGGTTCGGCGTCAGTTGCCAAATTGAATTATTTTATTTTTCGCTGTCATGAAATTATGAGAGTAAAAAATGTGAAATTTGTTAATATAATATCACTTCTATTTACCTTGCGCTACAAAAGAAGCATCGCAGTTGAACTGTCAACGTATATTTAAGCCGTAATATGCCGAGCAATTTTTTTATATTCTAAATTAAATATTAAGTTTGCAGCAAGATGTAAAATTAAAATTTTAAACAGTATTTTCTGAAAATATCGGAAATCGCATGACATGAAAAAGACAATACCCAGTACATAGTTATATGTTATCGAGACTTGCAATCTCACAGCAAATGCTTGTTGATACCATCAACTTTAATAAAAATAACAGGGGTGCCCACTATTGTACTGCATACAACTTTGTAGCGTCTGGAAAGTCGAAGGTATATTCAGTATTGTGAACTGGTAACAATAAAGCTCCTCTTGTTGCAACTGTCTAGGACCTACCGTTTATGCCCAAAACACATTGGAAGATTCTCGCAGAGAGACAGAGCCTAGAACATAGGCAATACTATTTACAGCCGTGTGTTGTGTTCAGCGCACAGACTAAAGTGGACATTCATTGTAAACAAGATCTACCAGTCTGCAATAAGCTCGCAGTACAACAGAGACTAGTTCGTTCCTGTCACTCTATCACTCCAGCCGAAACATCACTCATGTGTGTTGTGAACGAAAGTGGTGGGCCCGATCAGTTGAAACAAGTCGACTATGTTATTGTGTACGCCATATTGAGAATAAACCAACACCGAATACTTCCGTGAGGTAATACCTGACCAAAACATAATAGTGAATTCATTGACGTACGAAGGTTTGGGTTAGGAGGAGTTGCGTGCAGCGTCCGCCATGTTTCACACATACTACACCGCCGCGACAAGTCTTAGAATTAGTAATTTTGGATAAATATTTACTAACCGAGTTGGCAAATACCATTATCTAGGATTCTCATTGAGTATTTTATCCATATTGGCTTCGAAAAAAGCGTAGAAATCAATTGATGTTTTCAGCGTTTATTTATCTGCCACAATCTCTTAAGCCGTATGATGTGAATAATACTCCTTCTTGAGCAATGGGGTCCTGAGAGAATGGAGCCATTGGCACCATCAAATAGAGAAGATGAGGCTGGTAAGGATGTTTAAGGTGGTGAGGTGGGTGGGTGGGTGGGCACAACTGGGTGACAATATACAAAGAGGTATATTCAGGGGAAGGGTTGATCATGAGTGGAAGATACAGAGGGTGGGGAAGAGGACAGAGAGAGGAAAAAAACACTATGATGGTGAGAACGGTGATGGATTGGAATGAATTGGCGAGGGAGGTGGTTGAGGTGACGGGAGCGAGGGAGTTTAGGAAAAGGTTGATGGGGTCGGAAAATTGAGAAGAGGTAGGTTAAGCAAATCCTTGCCACAGGGCTGAGGCCCAATTGCAAAAAGAAAATTAAATTAAATTAAAAAGGTAAACATTGAGGTGGTGCCCGGGCCAGGCCGCCAAGTGGTGTACAGAGCTTCGGCCGTTACAAATAATTCGAAAAATACTCGGTGTTCGTAAATTATGTCTGCCTAGGAAGAACATTCAAAGAGCGTACACACGTGCATACCCATTTCATGTCCTACGTTTCTTTTTACGCTGTCGAAAATGGGCGTTTGTGTAGTCATTTTTAAGTACTAAAATCTTTTGAAATATTTACACGTGCATAGTACACCGCCTGTTTTCATATTACGTCATAAAATGATAGGGTCACCACTGAATGTGTCATAGAGGTGAGTTGTAGGCGAGAAGACTGCGCGCCGGTTCAACGACTTGCACCTAGAGAATATAAGCCCAGGGAAGGACCATTCAATTGGTTACGATGATGCGAAACGAAAATAATACCACACATGTAAATTTGTTACGTACGAGATCATCGCACCGCTCTGTCTCGGCGAAGAGTGAGCGAAGCACCGCGCCGCCGGATATCCGCTCTTCTCTCTGAGTCGCTTCGTTGCCTTCTTTTGTTCGCTGCGCGCCCGCCGGTCAGTCAACATCCCGCCTTCCGCACGGTTTTTTATGTACCTCCCCAACCCGTTCCTTTGTGCCCTTGCAGTTTTATCTAGAGCCCTGGGCGAACCATTCCCCTGTGCAGCACGGCTCTGCATGCATCGCGTGTCCGCGGCCTTAGGGTTCAAGGTCCCGTGCCTCCTCGTTAGCTCTTGAGCCGTTCTCGCCCGGAGCCTCTTCCCGCGCTCGTAATAGCAGAGGTGATCTGCTTCCTGCTGGCAGTCACCTTAACTACGGGGAACGTGATCATCCGTGACCACGATAATAACACGAGTAAGACTTAGCGTTATAACAACTCATATCCGGAATTTATTCATCTCCGGATTCTACGGCGCCTACGCGGGAATTTAATCAACCAGGAATTATTGCCGCTGTTCTTATTTATGGGGTATTTTAGAATATTATTTTTAAGTTATAAATGAAGCAGGCATTGTGTAACCGTCACATTGATCTGTTCAAAATTTCCGTCACTATCATATGTAACCTAAAATTTAAAAATAAAATAAAAATACAATTTTTAAATTTATAGCTAGCAGAAGTTTTACCATTACTATTCGTTTTGAAAAAAAATAAAAATAAAATAAGCTACATAGTAAAAGCAATATTCAAGACGTCTATGTGACAATTTTTACGGCGATATCAGTTTCCTTATAGCATTAAAAATACAATATTCATAAGAACTGCGTAAATAGGTACCCATGCCCTTAACACACCCCCAGATATTCACTTACAACAATTTTAAGTTGAAAATTGAAACAGAATTAAGGCCACCGAAGTTGACACAACTCCACATTTTTAACAGGTTTTCACTGAAAAGTTTTCAGACACGAAACTGTTACCGGAATACACTCAACTCCGTATATAATATTTATATATAGTTCGAGAATTATGCCGGATATAAGAAAACCAATAATCGAAACCAATTTGCAGTTTAAAACACCTTCTGCGATCAACAAAAGAGCTACTAGACTTAAGCCTGCCTGTAATTGACACAACACAGTATTTTTCATACTGCTATGCATTTTAAGTTGTACATAGGACTCAGAAACGCATCACTCTGGCAAAATGTAGGCCCACAAAGTTTCTGATTGGCAAGAACAATTTCCTAGGATATAAGTTTTCTCCCTTCGAAACGCCTGCAGCTTTCACACGACGTGTTATAATGAATGAATCTCGCCCTGTTAACGCGGCACTCTCAGGCGAGGTTATCAGTGCGGTCGACATGCGCTGGACTGGACTGGGAGCATGATGTCATCGGCCTGTAACAAAGAGACGAGGACGGGATATTCCCAGGTCCGCCTACCAGACATCCCCAAGAGCCAGCTAGTCTCACGTACCCTGACATTAACGTTGTGTAACGAACACACACTCGAGCCGCTGCTATAAGTAGTCAGCCATTGTGTTTGCAGCTGCCACTAACGGAGATCCCGAGCTGGAGGGACTCAGGGTCTAGTTCACCGCATCAGTAACAGCTGCTCCTTATTTCGTAACAAAAGAAATATCTATATTACTTTGTAAGTATCGTGTTTGTGTTATGTTAGTATTGCTTCCTGAAAATATTTTTCATTTCGTACCACGAAAAGTTGCAGACAAATATAAATGATTGTATGGAAATGCCGTTTCTAGAATAGAAGTTCGGGAAAGAATTCTTGAACCCGGACTCTTTAATTTCTCTCTTTTCTCATAAAGCAGACAAAATTTCCAAAATTTCACTCAATTTTCCCTTCCTCATCCCCTCCGACTCTATAAAAATTACCTCACTCAGTGTCCCTAAATTAACATGCTAAATCTTAAAAATAATATATTTATGTATTTTAAATTATATATATACATGATTTATTAATTTTCATATTAAATTTCTCGTACTCATTTAGGAATATATTATGATTTACCTTTTACTAATTATTTATTTATTAATTTTATTATTTATTTGTTATTTTGTATGCAGATATCCCGTAGGTAAATGTCACCCTGTTTTCTAATTTAAGATAATGGGAGGCGAGTGGTTAGACCACTACGCTACAACAGCTCCTGAAGAGAATGGGAGAGAAGGGTAAGAATGAAAGAACTAGTAGGTTACATACTGCTTATAATGGTTTTGAGGCCTGAATGTAAAAACTAAAATGTAGAATAAAAATAACCCACATCCCCCCCCTTTTCCTAACACTCGCATTGATTCTTCAAGGTAAAGCTGTATTGTACATAAAAATATAATAAAAACAGAATTGATGATCTGAACTCTTTTATTGCTTATAAAGGCACCATCTAAATAAATTAACTAATAGAAATCAATAAAAATAATAGTAAGTGAGAACATAATGAAGAACATCTCAAAATATAAAATAAATTAAAATAAATAAATACTATTTAAAACACTACAGATAAAATTGATACATGTGTATATTGATTTTTATATTCATTTTCAGCGCCAGCCCTCTATCAGTGACCTACGAAAAAAACCGTTTAGAGAATACGAAGGAGTCATGCTGATGTTGGGTAAAGTAATATTTTTTTTAATTCGAAGAAACAAAAGAAGGTTTTACCTGTTTTCAGGGAAAGAAAAAGGAAAACCTACATTCTGAAGGAAGAAATGAAAAAATCCAACATGGTGACCGAGTTCAAGGTAAAATTCTCACTCGCCAAGAATTCCCCCCTCCCTTTCTGCTCTCCCACAACTCCATAGACTTTTGTTCCAAAATTGGCATATCCAACTGTAATTAATTTTACGTGTCAATTAAAACACGTTTTTATAAGAAAAATAAATTTTACTTATGTTCCGTTCAAGTTACTGCATATTTGGTGGATTGAAATTTTAAAATTTGCTGCCTGAAACATTTTTACTATCGTTTAACTGAAAAGTTAGTTTTTTTTGTGTTTGTTTTTTTCGTGTCTTTTTCCAAAGACTTGGTCGGTCTAGACATAAATATTGATTTGTGAATTGTTGCTCCCTTGTAATGACAAGTTCCCTGGCGGCTATTGTGAAGCTGGGAGATTCAAGGCGAGTGGAACGTTGATACAATCAAGTAAACATGTAGCCAGCTCGTTGCTCTGCGCTTTGCCGTGACCGCAGTTATACGCACTGGGAAAACTTCACACAATCTCTGATGTACTTGACTTTCTCAGTTTTTCTGTGTTTGTTCTTGTGTGGGGAATTTCTGCAGGTTTCGGGCATTTTCAAGTTAACTACTTTGTTAATTTTGGTCGCGATGTATGTTCAACTTTTCATCTGGAACATTTCAATATTAATGTTTCCCGATAACGCCAAGTTTCTTGCTTAAAAACAAAGGCAGTGAGGCGTCTATACAACACATTCTATTCAGAGTTTTTAAGAATAATACTGATTACATGAAAAAAAAATGTACGAAACCGGTGTTCCCAGGAAGTTTAATAACACAAGACTATACCATTATCGAAATATGATAGTAATTACAGTAAATCAATAGAAAACACTTTTTTACTGTCAGTGGAATTGCCCCAAAATAAGATGCCGTACGTTATGATGGAGTGAAAATATGCGAAATAGACAATTTTTATTGTGTCCTTGTTTAAAATTTCGACACTGCCAGGATCAGAGTACTTAACTTGTGAGAGCTCCGCAATAGTTATCATTGACCACCAGCGTCCAGACACCCTCCGGAGTTCCAAACACGGCCACTCAAAGAGTCCAACCCGTAATCCGCTCAGGGCAGGGCTGGGGCTTTTCACGCCAATATCCCCGGAATAACTACTAAATAACACGCATCTCAGCTTTCTCCCGAGCAGGAGACATGTTATGTAACTATTTTAGACACTTATACGATCGTTATACTAATTAAAACGAAACGCAAGTAGGCCTAATTAATACTTACAAACACTCTGAGAAAACTAAGCATGTATCATTTAGTTAACAGGGTCGTAGCAAGGATGTTAAAAGGAGGGGGGGGGGGGCAAAATATCAGAATGCTCCTTGCTCTGAACTATGGGGGAAATATTAGTCTTTCTCTTTGTAGCTGTTAAATACGCCTGAATTAACAGTGTTACTAATGTTTATGTTGCTGTGAGGATTTGAACATACTTTACAATGTTTGTTATGAAAATTATACATTATTTTTTACAATAATTTAAAAAATAATCGACGTATAATTTCCCTTAAAATAATTACCCAGATATTAGTGGGATCAAACAATTCTCTGCCCCAGGCCCCCAGAAACATAGCTGCGGGCCTGCTGAATAGATGAATATAATGTTTTCAGAGAACAACCTGCAGCGCATGTTAAGCACTTTGAGATTCTGGTAAAGAAAGGTGTCAGAGAATACAATTTAAAGATTGTCACGAGTGATTATCTATATCGCCGTCACAGGCGACGATATTTACAAGAGGTGAAGTTACTGACTATAGACCCCCAGGTGTCAGGCCATCCAGAGTTCCAGAACAATCTTCACCGAACCAATAGTGCTCGAGAACCACACTGCAGGCCACATTGATCTATGTAAGCAACCGTGAGGTGCTTAGTGATGATTTCAGGCATGCAGCATAGGCTTGTTGAAACACCACGTACACAATGTTGCATACCCGGCCCCTGCACGTTCCCACTGCCAATACAGGGTTACCTGTGGGCGTTTCTTATCTTTGGTGCTTTGAAGTTTGTTATATTTTGTTACTGAACATCATGCCTACTACTCATGTCGATTTTTAAAAATACTATTGTATTCGTTGAGCATTTTTCGGTATACAAAATAAATAATTTAATGCATTGATGGGTATAACATGTAAATGCTTTATGAAATACATTTATTTTACTGTTTACATCATCAACATTGAAGATCACACGCTTGTTTAAAATCGCTCGATCTCAGAAAAGTAAGGACTTATATTTACCTTGCACACGGCGGCCATTACTTTCGCAGTGATAAGTTCATATTAACTCAATTTTTTTCGATTTCGTCTTCGTTTAATTCTAACAAAAAAAAATACTTATATACTACGAAATGCACGTATCTCCAGAAAAGCTGAAATTCTAAGATAAAATCTGAACTATCATGTCACTGTTGGATTGTAAAAGGTATAACGTTTTTTTAATAACTCTCTCTCTCTCTCTCTATCTCTCTCTCTCTCTCTCTCTTTCCTGTAAAATTTCTTGTTTTGGAGTTACAAGGTTTTCACACAAGCGTATCAATATGCCTCGATGTAGGAACAAAATCTGATTTTTTAGAATACTTCCCGCTCAGAATTCTGCTTAATTACTAGGCAATATTTTTTATTTACGTAACTCTCAAGCTGGATAATACTACAAAGAGAAATATACAGCCACTATGGAAGGGCCAAAGTCATGAAATAAGGAGCACTCCGAAACACAAACCTAAGGATATGTTATATTTTGCCTTAATTAAATTTTTAAATTTTGTTATACCCATTTATAGGACACGTTAGAAAACTATTGGTAAATAAAAATAAAAATTACAAAAGCCACTCCTACCGCTTTTCAAACATCATAAAAGGATGCTGAATATTAAAGAGCAAATTCCACCTTGTACTAGGATGAGCTGAGGTCAGACAAACGTTAACAATGGAATGACATGAGTTGGCTCTGAGAGGGGAAAGTTGAATCGTGTGGTTTGTAACGGTTACTGGAGATGAGTGGGAGTTAAATATGACGTAGCGGGCACTGGAGGTCGACGAAATATCTAAATGAGCTGAAATTACAGGCCGGAGTGTTATCTGATGATGAATTTGCAGGAGTAGGGGAGGACGGGTTTTTGTCATAAAATTATGTCGTTGTAGAATTTATTTCTCGTGAAATGCGTAGTTAAAAAAATACAGTTTTGTATTTTTAAATGTAACCTTTAATCTACCTCGAGCCCAAATTGCAAAGACATGGTACATATATTACTTTAAAATATACATTTTCACACCTAGAAACACACTAAAACGAGTTATCACAGAGATTACAAACAACATATCTTCAACAAAGTAAAACTTAAAGTAGCACATAACTCATCATTTTATTGAATAACTAAAACATAAGACAAATTTAAACATAACTACGCTTCGAAAATGTGTTAATGTACCTCACTAAACAAAATTCCGTACGTCTTATGTCTTGACACAAATTCACATCTTTCTCTGCTAAGCCAAAGTCAAAATAAACAAAATAAAAAAATTTCATAATGAGTTACCAGGCGCTCACAGAATGTTACTGAAGACAGTTGATTGAATAATGTAACCTTCACCACAGACCCTTGTTGATTGCCTCTCCACTCACCCGACGTTTGTTAATAATCACGTTCTAATCGTGTTCTGATATTGCGGATTTCACTGGTCCAGCAATAATCTCAATAACGTCAACATTAATCCTGGTACTGCGGCAGACACTGAATGTAATTTTCAAGAGCTCGTTGGCGGCACCCTGTGCTATGCCAGAAGAATCACTGACCATACTGAAAATCACCACAACTCGGGATAGAAGGCAGCAACTGTAAAATCCGACATTAGCGTATGCGTGATTTACAACAACTTACCACTAAACATATTACTTTATAGACGTCCAAATCGTCGTAATGGTTCGAATAAAATACTTGTGAAAAAATCTTCAAAATAAATAGTAAAAAACTAAAATTTTTTAATTACACAGTCAGATGATTCTGTAATATTATAAATATTTCTACAAGAATACAAAAAAGCTTTTGGGCTATTTGTAAAAAGTATATTTGCGAATGACTACCTGTCATTCCAAAATTATTAAACCACTGATATGAACTAAATTGGAACGAGGCGTTACGTTCATTGGACGGACATGCAGCAGAACGTCTGTACTTTCAACTTGGTTATTACGTGATCTGAAACTATAATCACTGCAGTAAAATGACATGTTTAAAAAGGTCCAGTCCAGTCCCTCCTTGTTTCCTTTTTTTTTTTTTCCCTTTTTCGTACTCATACTTACGTAACTTTGAACTATGCTTAACGTGGAATTCGTAGTCAGCAAATAAGCAATACTTAAAACGTACACTACTTATAATGTTGCTTAAGAACAGATTTTAATTCAGAACTGCCACGTGATAACAGCACGAGGAATTACTGTGGGACCATGCTGGGTGTTAACAATCAACCAATTTTTTCCGGGGTCCAAACATATCTCAGTTAAGTTAATGGAGTCAGTGATATCAGTAAGGATAAAGAAATAACAGGGTCTATGATTACCAATTCGTACTGCTAAGGTTAAATCCACTACAGGTTAGAAATATCAATGTTAAAAGTTTGTCACACGCAAAATTTCTGCCGCTTGAGCGCTGGTATCGGTGTTGGGTGCAAACTGACCAATCACAGAGCTTTCCTGAATTTTAAGAACATTAAGTTAATAATTTAAAACGCGAAAATGGTTTATTTTCACTTTAAAATTAAGTTAAATGACTTCTGTAATTTCCAAGCATATTTAAATTTGATTTTACTGCAGTTTCGTATTTTTCTGGTCCCTTAGCGATAGCAACGAAACTAACGGAAGAAATTTTCCCTGTACCAAATTCTCCCATAAGATAACACATTTTCTTTCTAACCTGTAGTAGAATTAACCTTAATATTGCTAACAAATAAATAATACCAACTGAAATGACTTGGGACAATACACTGAACAGTGCTTTATGTTGTTGGGCTCTTCTAATCCATAGCAAATTCTGGGGAAATACCGCCCTTACGAAAAAAAAATTCCCTAATTGCTTACAACTTTTGTAGCAGTAGGAAATTCAAACCCCTGATGAAGTTTATTTAGGTACGTGTTCTATGTAACAAAAATGATCCTCTTGTTGTAACTGTCTACGACCTAACGTTTTCGTTCAAAACGCATTTGAGTATTTGGTTAAGCGATATAGAGCCTAGAACATAGGCAATACTACGTACACGTGTGTTTTGCTGTTCTCAGCGCACAGGCGACGGTGGACATTCATCGTAAACATGTGCCGTACGTTAAGGAGGATTGATCCCTGTCAGATCGGTTTTACGGATTTTCTTATAAATCAGGGAATAGACACGTTGTTTTACTTTTTTCACGCTGACAAGGCATAATTTATTGTTTCATTCACTTTTTGGAATCCATATGGCATTGTTTCTGTTAATTTTGCGGCCCCTGTAGTCGCTCCCGTAAATAAAGCAATTTTTCCTTTTTAGCTGTTTCCCGTTGCATAATAATGAATATATTATAGTTCCAGCCATTACATAAAATCAATTAAGTTTGTATCTATGTCTTGTCGTGACAAAAATTTTGATGCATCGACTGGAACAGAAGTTATAGAGAAGAAACAGATAAATCCAAGGTTATTAGTATCGTGAAGTATGCATGTAACAGGCGGTGAGTGTCGAACCAGCAAGCAGTAAGCAACATGCAATACACGCTCAGTCCTGTTGCATGAAACCGTTTACCGTTTAGTAGGTAACTGCCACAACGTACCGTAGTGTGTTGTGGGGCGAAGTCGGCGTATAACCGCAGGGGCAGCTCGCAAGTTTTAACATACGAAACAACTTCAACTGGCATTGTTTTCACATAATGGTTCGTCAAAGTTAGAATTTACACGTGACGCTACCATGCAAATAGAAGAACCAAATTACAGTACTACTGAAATGAAATTCGTAGATCACAGTGAAATAACATGTAATGCACTAAATGTACCCTATTATAAACTCACGACGTAATATTTTGAATCTTTTAGAAATCGCAAAAGTAACTTACAGGAAAAGAAGTTCCCAATTAAAAAAAAAAAAAAAAAAAAAAAATTGGAAATATTGGTCACTGTTAGTTCTTGTAATATTTGGCTACACAGCCCATGTCACGCACTTCAATGTGAATTATTTCACTCAAGTAAGTCAACTGGTTTTCACTATGTGCATGGCAAAATAGCATACAAATTTTGGCTTTGACGCACCGTTATGAGAAAACTATGCAAGTTAAAATTGTTTCGTAAGAGGAAACTCTATTCAGAAAATACTGTCTTCAAAACTAAAACAGTTGCATAAAAAACATAAAATGATGTTATTAAACAGATTTGAACGATAGGTCCTAGACAGTTGCAAGAAGAGGATCATATTTGTTACATACGCCACCTTCATCAAAAGCTCAAATGTCTTTTCGCTACAAAAGTTTTATCCAATGTGAGAATGGCCACCCCTGCTATTTTCATAATGGTAGGTGTTTCCCAGAATTTTTATGGTCACACGCGGGCGTAAACACACCATGGGCATCATTTCAGGTTTTTCTTGGGGGGGAGGGGGACAAGATTTTTTTTTGGCACGTGACCTTGTTGTAACTTTTTTCTTAATTGAGAATGAATAAATTAGAAACTTTAATAATAAAACTTCAGTTTTATGTGCTTAAGTTAGCATTAATTAAATAACAAAGTTCAAAATTATATTTTATACACATAAAATTCTAAATCCAGGGGGTGGGGCTTTTGCCCCCTTAAATGGTGCCCCTGGAACACACTAGCTTGTTCCTGTACTTTTCAATTCAATGTACAAACATAATTAGAATGTGTACTTAGCATGCCACCCACAGAGAGAAAATGTTCTTTAACCCACGACAAAAATGATGTTGAAGTTAGACGGAAGTGTCAGTCTCTGGCGTCGTATCTCCCAAACGGTTGGGCCAATTTCAATGTTTTTTTTTTTTTTTTTTCCAAATTAAAATCTATTACCATTGGAATGGTTCTTAGCTGTATTTGATGATAATCTGTCATGCTGTTTAAAATTTATGAGCTCTTTTATGAACTGGTGTGAGAATTACATAGTCATGTAATTGGATATTCATCATACTTTCATATTTTGTTTGCTTGATACAGCATTGAGAAATTGCCATTCTTAGTGTATCACACTATCCTGCTATCCTACAGCGTGGCTGTGTGTCACACATTCTGACAATAATTTAAAAAGCTTTTATGTAGGATCCATAATAACTTTCAGTCACAGAAAATATGTTTACTATTCTGTAGAGTAATTAAAGTTTAAATAGTTACAAATAAAACTATTAACTGGTAATTTCTGTTTAAAATACTAAAATATCCAATGATTTTAAGTGCATTTGGATACATTATATATATATTTTGTTTTTCCACCTGGTGCATACATAAATAAATTATACATATTTGATGACGTATTAATAGGCCACAGGCAGCAGTCCTAACACCAACTCACAGAAGTTTTATCAAATTGAATGAATGGTATTGAAACACACACTGCATTACAGATAATTCATAATAAATACATATATTGAAATACAATATAAGGGAATACCATGCAGTACGAGACCCATGCATGCGCGCTGTTATGATTAGCAAGAACGTCACCTGGAGGACGGGCTAGCGACGACGGCAGTGCAATCAGGTCAGTAGTTGCACAAGACAAGGGCCTCAGCGATTCTCCCCACCGGCAGTGAAGTGTGTCAATATAACGCAATGTATCGGGGGAAAACGGGGTCTGTCTCCTTCAAGCCTTCCAGCCGTCACCACCTCGCCAGGTGCCGCCGTCCGTCGATAGCCGACACAGTCATCATCAGCACCCGGCATCTTGCTAACAGTGAGGTCTAAGATGTCCGAAGGGTCACCCATCGTAGAGTAGAACAAATAATTAGTTAAACTGTCGCTCCCCTCCTATCTAAATTATGTAGTACAACCGTGTAGTATTTCGTAGCTAACTTATGTACAGTAAAGCCACCATAATTAAAGTAACATAATTCATTTAACCGTAACCCTCACCCTTAACTTAACCACTTAAATAGCTTCAGTATAAAGTGCCCACCACTGGCTACAGCCACCCAATAAAATAACGACTTACAAAATAATCATTTTACAACAGCGCGCACACATGTAGTAAATAAATGATACCGGTACGTATTTTTTTTATACAGATCATAAAGCACAGCCTCTTTTCCTTTTGAGTCATACAAAACATCAGTCCAAATACTCCAAATTATCTCCAATAATTCGTAATAATATGAATTTGTATTTAAAATTTCTTTAAAAAAAATTGAAGAGGATTTTTAGAACTTTGAATTTCATACTTTCATAGTATAAATATTGATAAAATAATCCAATTAAATATTACAGTAGGCCTACTCTTCTTGCAAATCTCTAACTGATTTTTTTTTAAATTCTAAATGGTGCAAAATTATATAAATCATTAATTACAATTTTTTTAAACAAAAAAAAAAAAAGAAATTTTTTTCACCTTCTGTTTTATTTTGCGTACCATCTCCCTTGCATATTTAACTTTTTCATTAGAAACCTTCACAGGCACACCCACAACAATCTCACCAAAGTTTCATCACAATTAGATGTATGGTGTAGAAATGCTTGTGTTACAGACAGACAACATGCATTTGCGGGTATACTAGTTCTGCCCGGCATGTGATGCAATGTATCTTTTTCAATTTTGTCATTTAATATTTACGGCCCACCCTATCCTCGTACCCCATTTTGCACTCCCTACCCTAAAATATACTTTTTGGCAGAAACCTTTGCAGAATGCAGATGCACACACAATTCACCTTATTTTTTTTGCCTCATTTTGCTCCCTCCTCCCACCAAAGAAAATTTTTATGGTAGAAACCTTTACGGGTGAACACTCAACACAGTTCCCCCCCCCTCCCCATGGGTACACCATTCTGAACCTCATCTTCCCATTTCAGCCTCCCAAAAAAAGTTTTTTTGTCAGAAACATTTGCGCGCGCACGCACGCACGCCTCGCCAAAGTTTCATCAGAATCAGATGAATGGTGTAGGAATGCACACAGAGCCTACTTCCGCTCAAGGAAACATATTCTGCACTTACTAAATTCATTGTCACAGTGTCTAGAATAATAGACAACATTCCTCAACTCCTACTATGTATCAGAGTACATACTTCCTAATTACATTCGTGATCTAAACACAAGCACTAGAGTGTTGGAAGCAGCTCACATTACATCCATCTATATATTCACACACACATATATATATATATATATATGTGTGTGTGTGTGTGTGTGTGCACTCTGTTTCAATAATGGACAAGAAATAGCCAATAAAAGCAGTATTAATTTTATACCACAATGTTTCATAGAAGGAAAAAATACCAGCTCAAGCATGTTGCAATTTGTACCAAAATAATTACTAAAACACGTTGACAGATACATAAAAGTACTTACAGAAACAGTACTAGCAGGTTGGAGAACACAAATAAAAAAAACAGATGGCCAACACATTTTTGCGTGGTTGCACGGTCGCGACGTTTCACTGGCCAGACCAGCTTCCTAGGGCGGCAACATTACTATTGCAGCAAAAATGTACAGTCTGTTAACTTACGCTAATAAAAGGTGCTTCATGTACATCAAAATGTGTTACATCTTTGCAAATTCTTCACCTTTCAAAATTTTCTACGTAGTCTTTAGTGCTTCAACAGCAGTATAAATTTGCCTGACATCATTTTTATCTCCAATGGTTCGCGCAAGCAGTGATAAATTCTGAACATGTACTGCTGTTAGTTTTCATAATATATACGTATTTAATTTTACAATTGTCAATAAAGTAGCCACTGCCTTCTGATATGAGAAATATTCAATTAATGTTTATTTACGACATGTTGCTCTTGTACCCAACAAAATGAATATTTCTCAGAACTGCTAAGCAAAAGCATTTGTGTAGAGGGAGGGGGGGTATGACACGACACTTGACTACTGCATCTGCACCTCCACAAAGGTTGAAGTATTTGGATAGTATGATCCATTTTTACACAAGTGATAAATGCAAGATGATTTTCTGTAATTTAAATTTGAGTTGTTTAGTCTTACACAGGAAGGCTGAGGGGAGAGGACTTTAGCCCCTTGTACATGCTAATGATACTCAAAAATATTTTTTGTAACGCAAATCAATACACATATCAAAAATTCCTTTGGCAGTTTTTAACACTTATACATCAACGTTTGTATATGAATTTTTCTGTTGCAATACACCAAATTGATTTTTAGTTTTTTGCCCCCGAAATAGTACAAATTTTGTTGTGAAAACAAGCCAAAATGAAGCAAAATATTTTTTGCTCGCAAAAGGTACACTATTTTAAAAAACACTCTGGCAAAATTGTGTATCGTATGACTGTACACTGCCTCAAAATTTTTCAAAGTATTTGGTTAAAAAATATTTGAGTTATTTGCAATTGTTTGAAATAGACTAGAGATCATGGCCTTAAGGTGGCCGCTTGCCTACGCAGCAGAGCAATGTGCAGAGCTTAATCTAATAGAAAATTAGTTAGAAAACTGCTCAATTTACATCACGTTATGTCTGCTTCGGAATAACACTCAAAAAATGATATGTGTGTGTACCCATTTCACGTGCTCCAATAAATTTTTAAAGTATATTTTCTCGCACCCAAAAACGGCAAAAATATGGTGTTTTTTAAGTCTTTTAGGTTACTGAAATTTTGGTGCAGAAATATTAACATACGTGTGTGTACAACAAACCTAGAACATTATAAAATCATGGTTTAACTACTGAAATATCTGCACACCATTTTAGTACCTAGTGCGCAGAGGCTAGGTTGGCATGTGGTGCACTCTCTCTTCCTCTTAGCACTTCAGACTTTTAAGCCTAGAAAAATATGTCTTACCAGGTGGTAACCATAATGTCTCACCTACAGTGACATCACTGAGCACTGGCTCATAGACACAAAAAATGAAATCAGCTATGGTCTGTTATGAAGCAGATTAATATTTGCTGAAATGATTTAGGAAAAACCAAGGAATTTCAAAATCAGGATGAAAGGGCAAATACCTAATTAAATCTGTGTTCTCTTGCATGTATGCCAGTGTTACACCATTGCACTGGCTCCCTTGATCAAAAGTATATTATCTAAAACTTTGTAAACCTTAACAATAGAGAAACACACAATTTAAAGGGCTTACTTAACTTTACTAATTATATGAATGTATTTTTTCCTAAATTCCAACATATATGTAATTTGTTAACATCGTCTTTATAATGTTGCTGATTCAAATACTAAATGTTGACAATATTGTATTTATGAATTAACAGCAATTCAATTATATATTCTGATAATGTTTAAATGAATTCAATCCAATAAACATATTTTATTGACTATTGGAAAATATTGAAGGATGCATTCAGTTTTTATTTTGATAGATTTGTGATATAAAATCACATTTCTGATGTTCAATCATTACAGCTAAGCTCAGATCAGTGATCAGAAAGTGATAATCAGAAAACTGAACATCATCATGTAAGCCTTCCAAGAAGCTGGAGAAATAATGGAGGCAGATGTACATCATAGGACAGAAATTATGACACCATCAAGCTGACACAGTTAGTAACTACTGTAGTCTTATGGGTGCCGCCTACCCGCGCATGAGAGGGTCAAAAGCGATGTAGCAGTAAGGTCGACCTTTAAGCGTGCATCAAATGCCGTGTCACCTCAACGATCCAAGTGCTGAACTAGCACGCAAGCTTCCCGCCGAACGGTTTTGACTGTTGGACACTAAGCAGTGACCACATAGTTTTATTGGTGGAAAGTCTGCAACTAAGTTCAGTGCAGGTCGCAATATGAGTTTCACATACATCATGTTAGTACATTTTGAAGTACGGAAGTCTGAAAAGGCAGTTTTCAGCAATGTTGGAGGGCTTAGAAAAAGTGTTTTTAATGATTGTCATGTATTAACAATGAGGTTGAGGTTCTGACCTTGTCTAAAGTTTCTTTTCTTTTCGTAGTTGGCACAATGGGTGCACATGGAATATTTCCGTAGAAAAAACCTGTTTACGAACATACTGTAAGACATTTGAAGCGTGGGGTAGGTGGCCGCCTTCAACAGATCCAAGTACTGTATTTACGCGCACATAGGCCCCCTATTTTTTTCCAAAATTTTGACTTTAAAAAAGGGGGAGAGGCCTATGAGCGCAATGTTGAAAAAAAAATTTTTTTTCACAAAAATTTTAAATTTGTCAACATTAGGTATGTTTTAATACTGTAGTATTTTATTTACATTCGCTGTACGAAAAAAAAAAAAAAATTAAGTTATAAAGTATTACCCAATGCAAAAACTTTTTTTTGGAAAAATTAAAAAAAAATCTTAAATTTGCTAGCACATAACATGGTTCATTGTTTTACGGTAACTAATTTTATACAAACAAATTCAAAAGGTAAGAAAAACGAATCACTTCCGTGCATCAAAAACGTAAACAATCAGTTGAAGAGCACGGGTCGGACGGGCCATAGGCTGCCAGACCGTGCTGTGTCGAGTGGCCGGCCGTCCCACATTATCAAATGTAAACATGTCTGCATGGCTTCAGTGCAAATGAATTTGTTGAAATGCGAAAAGACGAGTCCAAAACCCAACGAAATGAACAATTAGTAGTGTAAACGGTAATATAAACTTCATTACGTCGTACGAGAGTCCACACAAAGCAACGAAAGCGCGAACAAAGTATGTACATGAGGTGTGCAAAGTGTGATACAACACTAAACACGCAAAGCAAAATAAAATTACCGGTATTACCCGGCCTAAGTAGACCAAAATGTTAGTCACGACGAACTTGTTAATGTTGTTACAGTATCCTGTAACTTGTTTTTCATTTTGCACCAGTCTCTAATACTATACGCTTTGATGTATTTATGACGTATTGCGCTATATCCTATTTCTTCTGCTTCCTTAATTCCTTTTAGCTTCTCACTCACTGTAAACAAACGCAATCGTCGTTTCGACATTTTGGTTTCTCAAAGAACTATCAAAATACTAACGTTACCGAGTCACTACAAAAACACTTATCTGCTACGCGGCGAGAACAATGCCGCCTAAACACGTGGCTAGTTATCGATCGCGCCTCCTGCTCAGCATTCCTCCGGCTGCATGGTTGTGTGTGTGTGTGCCTAGCCTACCGCGCTGTTGTCAAGTCTCTGTGCACGCCAGTTACCTAACCACGTATCACGCGGACTTCAAATACTAATTATCCATGCAAGCCGCGCACCCCAACTTTTATAATCAAAATTTTGGGGAAAAAAAATGTTGTGTGGGGTACATGAGCGAAAATGATACACAAAATAAACTCATATGATGGCGTGTGGTACATGGTTGCCAGACATCAGTATTCTCATTTCTCGTGAAATACACATAGGAGGGCCTATGTGCAATATTTTAGCTTTTCCAAATTTGAGTTTCAAAACTTAGGGGAGGTAGCCTATGTGCGCGTAAATACGGTATGTATGAAGTTGTTTACAATATTGGACGTACACCATTGCCATACAGCCATAAAACCTCTATTAGCAATGAACTGATTTTCAGAATTTCAATAACTTGATGTACACAGTATTTTGAAGGTAGCGAAACTTTTCTCAGCCATTGAAAGCGTATCAGAAATCGACTGGCATTTTTACGACCTCATAAAATAAATATTACAGGTTGACAATCTTAAGTATTTAATTTTTGAGGCAACAGTTCTAGTTATTTTATTTCGTTGAAAAAAAAATTAATTTTTGTTTTTACACTTTTTCCACTTATTTTTATAGAAGTGTTACTAGCTATAGTTATTAATGATCTGTTTTATTGTAGTATTTTATGTGGATCACACATTTTACTGTTACATATTAGAACAAACAGCTGAATCCACAGAGTTCTAGTCTACACAGTCCCTTGACAGTTATAATCGTAATATATATTTAAAAGTTTAAGAATTGATTTCACAATTTCTCAATTAAAATGTAAATTTTTGAATCATAACACAACTCCATGCAAAGAAATGGCAGATGAAAATAATCTTACGTGTTGTGTATCTACTGAATTGTATGTCATTTCCATTCTACGTATAACCAGAAGAATACGTTGTGTATTTCCAATGTTTTAACCTTGAACATAAACTTCACTGGAGCTAAATGATCCCTAAAGAGAACAGTTTTTCCTTAAAAAATATTCAGGAAGTTCAGAATCTAAGAGCACTGATCTTAATTGACTACGACATTTCACTTAGAATAAAAACATTGTTAGAGAAATATTATCACACAAGTATACTGCTTTGCAGGATATATCATACAAAATTAACATAATTTTGTGTATTTATATTTCCAGAAAATTTATTTAATTAATATTAAAAAAGAGACTAGTGGTTCAATATTTAAAAAATATAATTAATTCATGACATAGGCTATTTCTTACAGTGCCCCAGTAAATGTTACCAAAGTAAATAAATACTTACAAGATTTTAATTATGGAGAAGAAAAACATCTGAAATATGCATCAACATTATTTTTCTGATATCCAACTTACTTTGCACTGTGTGTATTTTTATTTGCAGGATAACTGGTCTGCCACAAAAATAACAAATGTTACAAAGTCAATGACAACAGAAATCCTACACATGCTCAAACACATTTTACATAATAAACACAAAGTACTTCACCCTAAACAACATAATTTGTTTTAAAATTTGTAATTAAGAAATTATGTGCGACCATATCACAGTAACATAATTTAGACTGTAAAAATGGACATGAAGAGAGTTTGCAGCAACTGACATTTTGTTTATGGTATATATTTTATATACATAACCTGAAGTTGCCAATGTCCTACACGAAATATTTAAACGTGATTACAAATAACTGGTACAGAGCTGCAGACGTCACTGTCTTCATCACATGAACAATAATATAACAACACAATACTCATAACTGTCACACTTCACTCTATCAACATGCTACAAATATCTTCAGCATATTGTACTATAACCGCTGCCGTTCTTTTTGTATCCTAGTACTGTACGCTCTCGATACGAGATTCCAAGAGTCCATGTACCTGTCCATGCACATGGCAACACATTTCTGAAACAACCACAAGCAAATACAGACAATTAATAACACTTTAACAGTGACTTCTAAACTAGCAAAATGCACACAAGGGTTAAAATTCTTTGTAAAACCATCCATAAAAACAATGATGATAAAATATGAGTTGTGCTTATATAATTTCCATAATAAAATAATAATATTAGTAATATGTAACAACAAAAGTAATGCATTTTTGGAGTTCCTAAAAATTGGAACAGAAATAATGTTTTATTTATAATAAGAAAATAGCATGGTGCATGAATTTACATTTTTTCAAGAGTTTAGCCATCAAAATACATAATGACAATTAGAAAAGTTGACAAAATAATATTCATGTTGTTAGTCATCTAAATGAATGTTTAATCTATTTGCTACAGAATTGCACCTTACAACTGGGACACCATACCAGTGCTCTGTTAACTTGGAGAGTATGCAGCAGAGTGGGATAAAGAGGATGGAGTATGACAGAGAGGAAGAGAGTACAGTTGAGAGTGCCACAAACATCCCTCTTAGTAGGTTGTGAATCTGAGCTCCTTTCGTTTCTGAGACATAAGTTGAACAAATTAAATTTTTTCTTCCTTGATCTTTAAAGTTTGTGCAATATATATTCAGCCATGCTTTCTTTTTCTGCTTGTAAAATCCTCTGCATTCTGAATTGTAACTGTACTTAGGCTGGAAAGATTATGTTTAGTAGCGATGTACTTAAGCAGGCTTCCTACATCATTGCAGGGACCCTTCCCATGGCCAGTAATACTGTATACCCACTCCAATGGCATTTGACACTATGTAAATTCAAACAGTTAATAACAATTTTTAAGGTGACAATGGATACCATCAGTAAAAATGATTATGGTTACGGAAAGGGGCCCTGCAATAGTGTAGGAGTCCTGCTGAAGCATTTTACTACAAAACATAATCTTTCCTGCCGATGCACAGCTGCAATTCAGAAAGTAGAGGATTTTAGAAGAGAAGTTGTATACATTAAGAGCCCTCATCCTGTTTCCCACAGCAAAAGTTGAAGTCTGTCAGCAGAAAAAGGAAGAACAGTCAAACCACACAGCCCCTGTAAAAGGAATTCAGAAGACACATTGTGGACTCGCACTGATGGGCCAACCTATATTCCGCAAACTTTAAAGAGCAAGAAAAAAATTTGATTTGTCCAACCAAGGTCTCAGAAACAAAACGTGAATATTTAGAATCATAACCTACAACGAGGGATGTTTGTGGCATGTGTATATGACTGGTGAATTGCAAAGGTTATAGAAATCAGTTGTGAGTCAAACAAAATTGTTGTGAACTTTATGCTACCACATGAACCGGCTGTTGGATATAGGTATCCATTTGCATGACAACAACACCAGTACGCTTCTAATTCACTATGTTTTAAAGATTGTGGAAGCCCCAGTTCCAATTGGTTCAATAGGAAGACATCATACAATGTCAAAGAAAGATACTGATGACTTGAAGAAATATTTAGTGCATCAAATTAATTTCAGCTCTAAGCAGTGTGCACAAGAGTGGAGGGAGAAGAGTGGAGAGGGAAGAGTATAGAGGGAAGAGTGGAGAGGGAAGAGTGGAGAAGGATGAGTGGAGAAGGATGAGTGGAGAGGGAAGCGTGGAGAAGGAAGAGTGGAGAGGGAAGAGTGGAGAGGGAAGAGTGGAGAGGGAAGAGTGGAGAGGGAAGAGTAGAAAGAGAAGAGTGGAGGGAGAAGAGTGGAGGGAGAAGAGTGGAGGGAGAAGAGTGGAGGGAGAAGAGTGGAGGGAGAAGAGTGGAGGGAGAAGAGTGGAGGGAGAAGAGTGGAGGGAGAAGAGTGGAGGGAGAAGAGTGGAGGGAGAAGAGTGGAGGGAGAAGAGTGGAGGAGAATAGTGGAGGAGAAGAGTGGAGGAGAAGAGTGGAGGGAGAAGAGCAGATGGAGATGATTGGAGCAAGAAGATTGTAGGAAGAAGAGTGGAAGGGGGAAAAGTGAGGAGGGAGAAGAGTGGATGGAGAAGAATGGATGGAGTAGAGTGGTGAGAGAATATTGGAGGGACAAGAGTGGAAGGAGAAGAGTGGAAGGAGAAGAGTGGAAGGACAAGAGTGGAAGGACAAGAGTGGAAGGAAAAGAGTGGAGGGAGTGCAGAGGAAGGAGACGAATGGAAGGAGAAGAGTGGAAGGAGAAGAGTGAAAGGAGAAGAGTGAAAGGAGAAGAGTGGAAGGAGAAGAGTGGAAGGAGAAGAGTGGAAGGAGAAGAGTGGAAGGAGAAGAGTGGAAGGAGAAGAGTGGAAGGAGAAGAGTGGAAGGAGAAGAGTGGAAGGAGAAGAGTGGAAGGAAGAGAGTTGAAGGAAAAGTGGAAGAAGAGAGAAGGGCAAA
>PNEQ01002496.1:81179-102316 GCA_003012365.1 Medauroidea extradentata
GTAGAGGGAGACTAGTAGATGGAGATGAGTGTAAAGAAAAGTGTGGAGTGGATGGAGTACAGTGGTAAGAGAATGTTTTAGGGACAAGGGTGGAAGGAGAAGAATAGAGGGAGTATAGTGGTGGGACAAGATTGGAGGGACAAGATTGAAGGGTGAAGAGAGAGAGAGAGAGAGAGAGAGAGGGGGAAGTGAGGTAGAAGAAGAATGGAGAGAGAAAAGTGAAGATAGGATAGAGAATTCTGAAGGAAGAAAAGTAGAGTGGGAAGAGTGGCAAGAGAAGAGCAGAGGGAATACAGTAGCAGTAAAAATTTGAGAAAAAAGATATGAGTAGACAGAAGAGTGCAACAGAGGAAAAAGTGCAATAGAAACATAAAGATGTACATGCAATAGTGGAGAAATATACTATACAGCTGGAGCTTAAGCATTGGTGAGTAAGCCATTAACTGTGTATGAGGCAGTGACAAACTGCAAGGTACCTTGAGTCAACCAGATCACCAATGGCAACGTCCACCATGTTTCCCACATGTGAAAACTGATATAGGTGGTTCATGATAAACTGAGAATTTTTGAAAACCATCCTGTCGAGAATAATTACCTAAAACATTAAGTTTTGATATGTTTTTGTTTACATAAAAAAGTGACAAGAAACTGAGCAAATAACTCGGATTGTTGTGGTGGGAGTCTAGAGAAGGAGGGAGGAGTGTTTAGTAGAGGGGAAGTGCAAAGGAAAAAGGTTAACATATGAAATAGCATGTGACACTCCTCCTGTAAGTTAAGTGAAACATGTAGCACATTTTGGGTATGTATACAAAGGCCCCACATTGTCTACTTATAAAATTTTGGATAAGATGATATATTTGTACCTGTTCTGAACTATCCAATGAAGTTCCTGGCTTGCTGATACACTTTTTGAAACACTTTTCTGTCATTTTCTAAAAAAAACCAAAAAGAAAAAAAAATGAACATTTTCTTGTTCAATACACAGTTCTGTGTACCTTATGCCAAAACTAAGTACAGTACAGTACTAAAACTGCTAATGTCATAATAATGACTGTTTGATTCCCCAACTCATTTATTTCTTAATTAACTGTGCCCTGAAAGAGGGAATGGAAGGAAGAAAATTTAAAAGAAAAGACAGGTAAGTAAGCAAGTGTTAGCAGAGACATGATTGGGCTTTATACATAACTTATAATTATCTTTACACTTTTACATCTTTAACATTGGCTTGTTAAAAAAAACCTTTTTGAATGTTTTTTTTATAAAATGTGTTATATTTTTTATGCTCGTAAATTAATTTATAGCGGTTTTTTTACAAGTTTTCTCAATGTTATTAATGGATACATAGTAAACATCTAAGCATTATTACAAGCTGGTCCTCATGTGGTAGTTAGTTGGAAACATGCATGTTATATTATTTATTAGGGCTTCTTAGATATTTTGTGTGCGCTCTAACTGGCTGTTCTACACAGTTTAGGAAGTCATTTACACCCGACATTGCAAGCAACTTATACTTTTCCAGATACCACTGACCTGATCGATTTGCACTGCCGAAAGTGATTCATCTAATATCCTAAATTTGTTTGAATGGATTTAATTTTGTAATAATTCTAATTTACCAGTTAGATTAGATCAGATTTTTTATTTTAGCCATTAAGCAATACAAGCAATAGGCTACGTCCATGGTACATTAATTAGGCCTACACATATCAGTCATATCACATTCATAAAATTCAGTAAGATTATAAAAAGGATGCCTTTTAAGCCAAGTCTTAATACATTTGACAAATCTTACTTTGTTCAAGTTCCTAACCTTTACAGGCAAAGTATTAAACATTTTTATTCCTGTCACTGGAAAACAATTTAAAGTTTTACTTAATCTTAACCATGGTATAATTAGGTTAGTACAATTTCTAGTGCTATGACCATGAATTTGGTGAGCAGGTACATAATTTTCTATGTTATCTTTAATAGCTGTAAGACATTGAAGAATAATATATATTGACCACCGTTAATATACCAGTTTCTTTAAAATATGGTTTACAATGTTCAGTATAATTAACTCCACAGAGCAGTTAGTGTAGAAAAGATAATTTTAGTTAGTCTATGCTAAAAAATGATGCACACACAAATTAATCTACTATATATTAGATCCAGTTAGGCCTATGTTAAGAAATAATTCTCACTGATACCTAACTGGATTCAAAGTGTACTTTTATAATATGTAAAGTTTTATTATTTGATAAAGTTAACATGCAATTATCATGAGGGAGAGGATAAAAAAAAAAAGGGGGATGAGAATTAAAACAATTGTATTCAGATTTTGCTTTGATGTAAGCAGTTACCTGTGTGTTGCAGGAGAGTCTAAAATTAGCTGATATGGAAAATTGAATACCTGCATTACAAGTTGTAAAAAATTTTTGAACTTTGGTTCAATTTTACATTTCTACAAAAGGAAAATAAAACAGGCTATAATAATATGTACATACCAAACACACTTCCAGAAAGTATAAAGTTACCGACAGCGGGTATAGTTGCCAGTAGTACTTGCAGTACGTCACTACACACACTCCCACAAACACTAGGTGAAATCTACTTATGCCTAGTGTTCAGTTCTTGGGTTAGGCTACATTAGGTACATGACAGAATGCCAGTAACCATAACTATTATAAATGAACTATACATCACGTCAAAAGGAGGGTTATTAGACGGCTTTACACAAAAATAGGAACAGGGAGAGAAATAAGCAGTGGCCTGCATTTGAAAACCATCCAACATTTGTCTGAAGTGATTTGAGGAAACCAACAATTCTGTCTGTAACAATTAATTCTCAATTAGCCTGTTTTCAATGTACAAGTGAAGAGATTTAGGTCAGCACTTAACATCTACTATCAGTGCCGGAATGAAGTGGCAGAGTGGGAGATACCTGTGAAAGCACGCCAACCAGTGGCATCACCAGGCACGATTCCCACGTGCAAGAATCCGGGGATAGAACCCACCGGGGATCAAAACCGAATCACTTTGGTGGGAGTAGAGTGCTCTAGCCACAGCACCAACTATGACCCATGAATGTACTAGTCTATTCTAATATTAGACACATTAAATTTGGTATTGATGATAGCAACTGTGGTATGTTTTTAGAGTAGATTTCAGTCGATCCTTTTACATAACACAAGACTCAAAAGAATTATTATAAGCTACAAATGATCGCACCAGGCTTACTCCCACGTTACATCAGTGGATTTTTCAAGTGGTCTGTGGTAATGTGGGCATATTCATACCTTTGCCAGAACATTTATGGTAACTTATCTCCTCTTTTAAGAGTCTCGTTTCAAAAAGGCTAATTATTAATAAACAATTCAAACACAGCCACACTTTTAACGTCCATAACCATACCGTTAATAATTCCTGTGCATTTGCCAAAGCGATCTGCTGTTTTACTTGATCCATGAGATCTTCTTTTTGTGCTCCAGTCAAGGATCCAGTCTGAGGAAAACTATCCATTTTATATAATATAAAATTTAACTAAGCCTAATATATATTATTTACAATACATGTGGTGCATGTGCTCCTAGATTAGCTGACACCAACAATGCAGACAAAAATTTTCGACACAGAAAACTCAATGCGATAGGAAACTTAATTATTGTTTTAATTTAAATTGATTTTATTTACAACATTAAAAAACCTATGGTAAGTAATAAACTTAGTCAATTTCCATTATTTTAAGCTAATATTTGTAATTTTATTTCATAATTATGTATATAGTGAGAATTTAGAGCGAATTTTATGCTAACATTTGTAGTTTAAACGCTGGCCACATTTCCTATTGTCAGTTGTTAAATGTCAGTGAGAGTGTCAACAACTGAATGTTTGCACCAGCGGCAAAAATAAAACCAGCGTTAGTGAAGAATTACGTTGAAATGACGAAATGAAGGTTGGAAAATGTAGTTTGAGTTATTGAAGTTTGTGTTAATTCATTTATTTTAGTTTAATGAAATCGTACAGAAGCTTTCAAGAGCGATGGATAGTGAGCTTCGTGGCTACAGTAAGTTGTAGAGTTATATGTAGAATTAATACACGCGTTGCGCTCCACGTCCTAGTATTATTTTATGTATGTTACATAAAGTAAATGTAGAATCATGGGACTGCTCGGATTTTAACGTGCACCCATAATTGGCAGGTCAGAACAGTAGTAGTAATATAAGTAAGATATGACTAGATTCAGTTTCTTGGACGTACTCCATTGCAAAATTGAACGACTGTCAAAGAAAAACTAAACGAATAAAAGAAACCATAAAATAAGCAGAGTATGCTTAGTCAGCAAGATACATACACAACATGAAATTCCAAGATGGAATCGTGTCAAATAAAAAACAAGGAACAAACAGATAATAAATGAAAATTAATAACCAATGAAGTAAAAACCAAATAACATGCGACACAACGATGAGACGAAACAACAAACACAGTAGATATCAGACACGAACAGAAAAATAACAAAAGAACACAAGTAGGCGAGACAAAACGCAACAGATATCAGACATATACAGACAAGACAGACACAATGAAGAGACGAAACAAAACACAGTAGTTTTCCAGACAGACAGTGTTACGATGTTTCGGGAACTGGAATCTGTTCCCGTCATCAGGTAGACACACAGGGTTCAGGAACACGAGTGCGACTGATGAGACTGGCAAAACCATGGGTATATATAGGATAAGCCCATTTATCCTGCTCAGCCAATGGGAGACGAGTTGTCTCCTGATTGGTCGCGCAGCATACATTGACTCTAATTGGTTGTGATAGGTTTGAGTGTGTGTTTTTGTTTTGTGCTGTAAAGTTGTTTCTCTCTTAATCCCATTGATATTTTTTGGTCACTTGGCTGTCATTTTTTAAAGCAATATTTTTGAGTACCACACTACACAATTAGAAAATAACAGTATGATTAACTAAACTAAGTCAGATTTTTAAATAGTTTAGTAACTAAGTAGTAGAAAATATTTTACATTGGTACTTGACACCACTATTAACATAAATTTATCCTCCTTAAGTGAATGATTTGTTACAGTCCAGGACATGTACAACTATTCTACTCTTGCCGCTGCTGTTGCAGTTGTACTGTCTAAAACTGAAGAAACAACTGCGGAAGACTTTTTGAGTGCTCTCCGAGGCACACTGACAGCTAAAGAAGCAGGTGTAAATCAGGTTTGTAATTTATGTAAATTCTTCATTAGAGAAAATGGTAAAAATTGTATGCTGTTATAATTTACTGTATTTTAAAAAAATTATTTATGACATAAAAACTTACTTGTATTGAAACAGTATTTTCTTTCTTTATTAGGTATGTTGCATTGACTTAACTCCTTTGGGAGGAAAGGAAAATTCATTAATGTTGTCACTTATTTTCAAGTATTTGAGGTAGCAGGAGATGTCAAATTTTTTCCATATAAGTCAGTTATTAAAAACCTTTCACTGTGAGGTCAGGGACTCAGTTTAAGTTCGTAAATTTTTTTCAACAGTTATTTAAGGCCATCCTCTCTATTCTACATTTTTGCAATGTTAATTTTTTACTACTAAACAAGAGAAGATATCAAAAATCTGTTTGGCAGTTTTGTTTAAAATCGTCTTCTCCATGTTGGCTGATTTTTTGAAAGTATATACTATGGTTTTAGATAATTACCATATGTAGTAATTACAAACAAAACTCAGGTTAATTGACTTTTTTGTCGAAATTATATAATTTCTTGTTTTGAAAAAAAAAATTAGCTATCATGGTAAAATACATTTTAAATAAAACTGCCAAACAGATTTTTGATATTTGCCTTCATTTAAGTTTTAATAAAATAATTATCAAAAAAATAGTAGAAACTAGAGCCACCATTTTTTCTTGTTTTGAGGTGTCACTGATGATCCTGTACTTTTTAGGGTTCAATGACTATAGATTTTAACTAAATCAACTTTTTATGTGTGTGTGTGTGTCTACATATTGGCTGCAGTACGTCTGACAACGTAGCTGTCTGCAGACCGGTAACATGTATAAAATATAATAATAATACTACTAATAATAATAAGTCTTTACACTCGCAATTGGGCTAACGCCCGGTGGTGAGCAGATTCTTCCCTATCCCCATGGTTCCAATCCTCTAGTCCCTTCCTAAACTTTCCAACTCTCCTCACAGTCACCAACTCCTCCCGCAAAGCATTCCACTCCCTCATCGTCCTCACCAGCATAGACTGTCTACCCCTCTCCGTTCTCCTCCACACCCTCTGAATTTTTTCACTGTTGCCACATTTACACTTAAAAGTTCCCGTAGTTAATTTGCAGGCCAAATTTCCCCATTCCCCCCTTCCCATTCATCACTCTATACAACCTGATGAACCGTTCCATCCTACTCGTGTCTCTCAACAGTCTCCATCCCAATTTCTTCCTCATCACGCTAGGCCTAAAGTTCATTTCCTCCTCACCAGCCTGACCCTGTCTTTTCCATTTATTCATCACCCGCCTCGCTGCCCTTCTCTACACCTTCTCCAGCTCCTGCACCTCCACCTCCACGTACGGATCCCACTCCGCAGCAGCCTATTCCAATACTGGACGAACCATCATACAATATGCCTTTCCCTTAACCTCACCACTAGTACTCCTTCAACACTCTCCCGAGCATTCCTAAATCACTTCTTCCTTTCTTAACCACTCTGTCCACCTTAGATCTGCCTGTATCACATCTCCCAGATACTTATATTCTGTGGCTTCCTCTTATCTCCTCCCCATCCCATCTGTATACCTCTCTACTTACCACTCTTTTCTTAGTAAACCTCATTAACTTGGTTTGACATACGTTAATCTTCATTCTGTTCTCCTCTGTCCAGGACCACAACCTATTAATATCCTCCTGCAAGTTGATTCCACTGCCCACCTCTGTATACAGTACACAGTCAACTGCAAACAGTCTTATTTTACCTGTGATCCTGTGTCCTATGTCATTCACCATTATAATGAATAACAAAGGCCCCAACACACTTCCCTGCGGTACCTGATGTAACCTCTCCTTCCTCTGAAATTGCCACCCCCACTTCCACTCTCTGACTTCGTCCCCTGAGAAAGTCCTCAATCCAGTCAACCACTTGCTTATCATCCAGCAGTCTTTCGAATATGCTCATCAATATTGCATGAGGTACCTTGTCAAAGGCCTTCCCAAAGTCTATGAAGCAGGCATCCACCTGCTTCCCCTCATCAACTGCCTGAACCAGATACTCCAACAAACCTGCCAACTGAGTCTCACATAAATATCCCTTTCTAAATCAGTGTCGATATTCTTGTATCCATTTGCTGTTGTTCATAACATTTACCAAATATTGTACAATCAATCTCTCCATCACCTTCCCTCTATTCGATGAGAGACTCACTGGCCTGTAACTACCTGGCTTCCCTCTATCCTCACCCTGCTTATACACTGGGACCACTAACGTCTCCTTCCATCCTTTCGGTAACCTACCCTCCTCCAGCGACCTACCAAACAACATCTACAGATATCTAACCAACTCCTTCCCTCCAAACTTGAGTGCACCATTTCCTATGCCATCTGACCCCACTGCTTTATTACTCCTCAATTTCTTAACCACCCTTTCTATATCTCAACCTTTCACACAGAACATGTTATCTACCCCATTGACTCCTATAGATGATCTACTCCCATTGTCCTTTACTTCATACACACAGTTCAGCCTTTTCCCTGTCATCTGTGGCCGCCCTTCCATCCGCTGTTCTCAAAGTTGGGATCCCCTCCCATCTGCCTCTCACCTTTCTAAGATACCCAAATAATTTTCCCATGTACATGCGAAAGCCAGTAATCTTCTGGTAAGCTGAACGTGCATTGAAATGCAGCATCATCTCTACTTATAAGCCTTAATGTGTTGCATAACAGAAAACACTGTACCTGAACTGCACGACGAGAGGCAGACAATTTTCTGTGAGCTCAAGCATGGTTCACAGTAAAAAAACAGAAGCACAGGATGCTGCATATGACTTTGTGCAGAATTGATTCACAATTAAATACTTATGTATGATGCATAGACATTAAAATTTTTGTTACAAATCTGTAGCATTTATGGCCGTATGGAGCAACCAGCGGCTATTTGAGCAAATGTGAAGTGAAATAGTATTTGGTACTACAGTAGTTGTAATATGTACAGACATTTGCTATAAACTTCTTAATTCAAAACATAATTCACAATATTAAAACATTGTTCTTTATATTAGAATTTTTATCTTTTCTTTGTTACATTCTCGTGTATATTTTCGACATTATTTTTTTTTTTTTTTTGCATTTATCAGCTTCTGTCTTAAGTGTCTGTACAAGAAATAAAGTATATACAGTACTCTGTCTGTGTCATTGTCATTTTTGCGAACAACCTGTTTCGTGCTGTTGTGAGGTCAGTGCTTGCGTGTGTTTTCTATGTAATATGCTTACTGTTACATTTCTGTGGTAATCCCAGCTTAGTACCCATCCCACTCCACTTATTAGAAAAATGTTTCTGTGTGCATACAAAGTGTTACCTGTGTATGTGCCTTTCTCAACCCTCTTTCTGTGTGCATACAAAGTGTTACCTGTGTATGTGCCTTTCTCAACCCTCTTCAATGGTGTACACATAAGATGAAACCAGCCTGCAAAAGTTTTCGCTGTGCAGTCAGGACAAGTTTGAGGAGAAGTTCCGAAAGGATACAAAGTGCAGCCAGTAAGCGACCAAACGAGGCTCTCCTGCAGGCTGCTGCTAAGCCTACAGTACAGCTGCATAAGCCTTGTGCGACGTGGTCCCTGCAGATGCCACTTGACTACTGTGAGAGTCTTTATGTGACGTTGGCTTGAGTGGTGCGTTCTTTGACTGCTCAAAGACCACATTAATATGCCGTGGCTGGGGTCTTGTAATTGCTAACAGTTTTAAACTTCAAAATTATTTTTAACGTTTATGAAGTGAATGATAACATATCACAGTTTCATATGACTATTTTATGAATTTGTTGGATACTACCTAAATGTAATAGAAATATTAGTGATTTTGTTACCAGTAGGCCTACCTCCTATAATTACTGGTCTGACTCCATCCTATCTGACACATTTTTTTTATGCTGTCACATTCTGGGCTCGAGGTGTTATATTTACGTAGTTAATAATGGTATGTACTTAAGACCTTTACATAGTTTATGTTCAACTAAGTTTGGGAACTTACGGAATACTTAGAGTGTATATGTTCCATGGTGGATAGACATCTCGCAACCAGCAATTTTACTTGTGGACACTTTTCCCTTGTGTCTGCTAGGTGGAACACTAATTTACACAATAGATGGTGAGTACGTTTTACGGCTCTTTAACAACGAGGTCTTAAGAGCCGATGAGTGTGAAGTGAGGTGAAGGGACAACACAACATCCATGCCCAGGCTGGGATTTGAATCTAGGACATCTTACACCGTAGACCAACATTTTACCGACTATGCTACGGAGGTCGCCTTACGCAGTAGAAACTCAGCTTGAGATCTCTGAAGTTTTATTACTCACGCGAAGGTGCACACACATGTCATTCACTAATTCACTACGTGTGTGAGCCGGCCTCCGTAGCGTAGTCTGTTAGGTGCCGGTCTATGGTGCGAAAAGTCCAGGGTTCGAATCCCAGCCTGGGCATGGATGTTGTGCCCTTATTTCTACTCACTTTACCTTCACCGTCTCTTAAGAGCTCGTTGTTTAAGGTTTGTAAAACGCTCTCACCTTCACTACTTTTGAAGCCAATGCAGGAGCATGCTCAGTTTCTTGGTAGGAGGTAGGTTAGCAGATGTGCCTTGGTTATATGTCATCTGGTTCTATGAGATTGGTTTTGACTTCATCAGCCACACCTCCAGCTCTTTGACAGGGATGTGGCGTTAGTATCTGGTGGCTATGGCTAGTTGGACGAGGACTTTGCCTCTGTGTTTGCCACAACAGTTGTCTACCGAGGTAGTGACCCTTGGGGAGTGTCTTCCTCATTGACTATACTGATATGTATCATTCATAAATCATCTAGATATACTTTCATCTGCTTTTCTTACTTGCAGTGTACAATGTGACTTTGTTTTACCACTGTGCCTTCATGCTGACACTGGGCCCGGCCATCTTGGAATTGGCCGGCGTAAAAATTTCTCACTCAGTCAATGAGCAGGTGATGCCTTGTGTACACCTAATCTTCCGGTGTCAGCAGGGCTGGAGCGTGGTTGGTTGTTAGTGTGTTTTTGCTGTGGTGTGTTTGTAGCTTTTTGTGGACACCTGTGGCTTTGTTTGTTGCAAAGTTTTGAGCTGTGTCTTTCCTTGTTATTTTGCCCTCGTCCTCGTTGATTAGTTTTCATGGGTGTGTTAGTAGTAGCTTGCACTGTTGCATGACATGATCAAAGAAACTTGTTAAGATATCATAATTTCAGATGAGGTATGGCGACAAGTTTCCTGTGACATGTGGCTGGGTAATTCTATAATGTAATGTATTGTAAAATTACAACCATGAATATGAGTATGTACAGTTGTAAATGAAGTAGGCATATGATTTGTACTTTTTATGATAAGAACAAGCTTGTGAGTTTTGTTTAGCGAAACCATGGTACAGTATGTTGAACACACAACCAGGTGCAACAAAATATATGGGTACAATTCCTGATGTTACATAAATGATGACTATTTACCAATGAATTGTGTCACAGTTTAATCATCCAGTGTGCTGTAAATAACTGTAGGTAAACATTTAACTTACTACTCCTGTGTGTTTGCTAATCTGTGTTTAATGGTCAATTACATATTGTAATTTTATTCCTACAGGTGTGTACATCTTTGTGTGCTGTTCTGCGAGACAGCAGTCAAGAAGTTGCTACAGACTCTGGGTATGGATCTCAAGATGTCGATTACCCTAGCCCCCAACAAGATTGTGAGCAGCGTCTTTCACTTCCAGAGCAAGAGGCAGCAGTCTCACAGCTACAAGACTCGCAGACTGCAAACATCACACCAGATTTGTCTGAAATTCCAAGTGCTAGTAAGCAGGGTAAGTTGTGTGTATTGTGTAGTAATCTAATCAGTCAGAAAATAAAGGAAAACATTTTGTATTAGTTGAATGAACAGTTGTAAGGTAGTAGAATTTGTGTACAGTTATTTGTGTACAGTTATTTGTGATACTAAGTAGTTAGTAATTATTAAAATGGAAAACTAAGTTTTGGTTCCATTTACTGGTATGGATTATAAAATTTTATTAACAAGTACAGTAAAACCTTGTTTTAGGTCGAGGTTACATTTCTGAAAACAGCAACACAAATTGAAACAATTTAAATTGAGTCATACCTGCCACCAAAGTTAAAAAACATCTGTAGGATAACCGGCAGCTCACGCGCCACTGCACCGCGAGAGATTATAACCGATGAATAGTGAAAAGATAGCGTGGGAAACAAGTCCATCTACTTACCAGCTTTTCGGCATAATTATTTTAACCTTACAGTTTACATGTAGAAAAGTGTCACAGATATTCGCCATACTGTGCAATATTTTTAATATTTTATGCAAGAAAAAAAAAACTGTAAGGGAATCAAGCATCAAAAAGCATAGAATTTTCACAATTTCTATCAAAAAAAAATTTTCCACACTTCTTATTGTAAATCAAGATTTGACAATTATCTTTCCTTATTACGTAGTCGCAGGCTTTTATATTTTGGAGCAGTGATGGCAAAAAGGGGAAAAAATGCCTGTTTGGCAGTTGTGTTTAAAATGGTTTTTGCCATGAGAAATAATTTTTTAAGACAAGCAATTATGTGTTTTATATTAATAATTCAATTAACAAAATTGTTTTGATTACATAATTAGCTAAAATCATGTAATTTACTGTATTTAAACAATTAGCTTAACTTGGTGTGTACTATGTTGAACTAGGTTGCGTAACAGATTTTTGATGTCTGCTCTTGTGTAGCTTAAATAATAATTATTGTGAAAACAGTAGAAATACGTGACATAGCCTCGAAAACCTATGTCACTAACACTTTATTTATGTCAGCCGCTGTCTCACCTGTATCAAAATGCTGCAAAACTTTCATTTTTGTGGATCATGAGGCAAGAGTTTTTTTTAGTCATAAATTTGGCTGTTTATAAGCTAACTCATAAAAAAAATCATAAATTGCGAAATGAAACTTATCTACGACCACAATTGAAGTGCAATAAAGTTAACAGTGACACATTTAAAGTTCTTCCCAATGCAATCTTCACAGTGACTGAAGGCCGAGGGGTCCTATGACGGGGAATCTGCTATCTGTGTCATCACAGAATATGGGCAGGCGAGCATGTGGGGAAAGTAGACAGCGTCTGTCATAGTGTATGATAAGAGAGGACGACGCACCAATGCACATGTATCTTATGGTACGTAGCCCAAATAAAATGTAGAATTTACTGTACCATACAGTCCTCAATTTGTGTATGGCTTTTGCTTAAAATAAAGAGAACCAAGAGGTGCGGGACATTATAAACGACGTTATTCTGAATTGGCAACCACTTCAATTGAACCATGGGTACTCAAATATTAGCTACTGTACATTAATCTGGAATGATGTAAAAGTGGTGCGATGTAAATCAAAGACTCACTGTACACATTAAAATGTTTATTCAAAGTACTCGAATGCTTCAGGGTTTACTACAGTCCCCTCATTCATATTGCTATTTTGGCATTTGATTGGTCGTGATTTCTTAGCGTAGACTGCAAGGAGCAGAATTACAAAAAATATACTGTGCTGCCATATTCACATTTGGAACCTTCTGTACCAGGCATAAACTTATGTGTTTTAAGTCCTAGGTGGAATTATAGGATAGGGAAGGAAAACACCTACCTTCAAATTTTCCCCATCTGTCTTCTGCTTCCTGATTGTCTCGGTCTCAGTGTGAATGTTTAGTCGTGTTTACAACAGCTTTGTTTTGGGGTGAAGCACTCCATCAGCCAGCATTTACTAGTACTTAGCCTCTCTGCTTGGTTCCGAGCCAAACTCACCGCGAGCAGTGTAAATACTACACTTATGCACCACAACTTCACTTAAGGCAACTACTGATTGTACATGGTTTCTTTACACTATTCACTGTTCTATTTTTTGGTGGATTTTCTTCTGCCACTCTAGTTTCTCCTGCCCTTCACATTCCGTTGCTTCTCTATTGTAGGACTTAATCTTATGGTTTACCTCAGTGTTTGGCAGATGCCTTTAGGCACCCAGTTTAGAAGTCTGCCTGCAGATAACCCACTTATACACTGTTTCTTTATTTTTTAGTTCAACTTATTTCTGTACTAGGTTGAGGCCAGAACAGCATTAGTTTTCCAACATAGTTTACTACTTTTTTGAAGACTTGGCAGCAAAGTATTGCCGGGATGTGTGGATGTATTAAGAAGAAAAAGGTGAATGTGGGTTTCAATCCCCTTGCTGCCTTCTATTCCTTTTGTTGTTGCCCTCATCTGGACATCTGCCACAGAAATGGCAATGCAATAAGTCGTATGTGGACAACTTGTTGCAGAAGTAGTGCAGAATCAAAAGAAAATGAACTTATCCTAATGTGAGCAATATGTTTCCAGTCCATGGATTGTGTTCATTGTTATAAAGTGACTTGAGCAAGTGGTAAAGGGAGAGCAGACAAACATAGGGAAACTATTCCCGCTCTGTTGGCTAATCTACCACTCATCTCATGCTGACTCACACACTGCCATGGAAAGATGGTATCGTCTCCACGTTGCCCTTTTTATTATCATTGTGGCCTTCATGTATTTGGTGCACTGCTACTTATAACTAGTTTTGTGCACTGCAATGCCAATATGCCAGCTCAGTATGTATAACTCTGCTCCCAATGTGAAGGTGGTAGCATGGTGATATGCGCAGTTGCGAATGCCCGGGCATAACAGTATGTTATACAAATATGAAGACTTATTACTTTCTTGAAGCGAGTTACCAACATAGGTATTTAATCTGTGATTATTTGTAAATGCATTTCAGTTTCGTACATGATTATTCTCTCATTGATTGAACATATAAATGGTAGTGTGCATGTAGAGTAAAACCCCAATTTTGAGTGTGTCAGATTATTAGTGGCATTGATTTTGAGTGGTCCTTTTTTGAGAACCATCAAAATTGTCTAAAAATTGAAATAATATCAGAAAATTGCACAACATAACACACTTGTGCACGGAAGGTTAGAGCATTGGGGTTGTGAAAGTGAGTGGTGCTATTACAAATTATTTAAACTTATGAAAATTGAATTTTTTGGGGTTTAGGAGGTCAAAGTTTTTTGGCAGTGGTCATTATCAGGAACCGTGAGGCTGCCACTCAAAATCAAGGTCCTACTGTGGTAATCAAGAAACATGGGTGGTGGAGTTTTTTTTTTTTTTAGTTTACATTAAACTTTTTTTTTTCTTTTCAGTTTGCAACAGTGATGGTTTTGAAGATGACTTGATTAGTGATGTTCTGGATAGTCTTGCTCTCGATGACAGAATGCAGTGCAGCGACTCCAACAGTGACGAATGTGTGGCAGTAAGCTGTGATGATCACCAGAATCTTCGAGAGACTGCTGTTGAAAATGCTCGTTTCATTTACGCTCTCATTGGTCTCAGGTTTGCAGCAAAGAAAGAAGATTTTGTCCCAGCCAGCACAGTGAATCACTATTTAAGTATGGTGACCTCGGACGTTGCAAAAAATTTCAGTGCCAGTTTGTTGGGAAATAGTAAAGCAGATGTGATTGCAGACAACAACATAGCAAGTGCATTGATACATTACCACACTCGAGAGGTTCATGAACATTTGTTAAAAAGTGTCAGCAATGCAGTGGTGACAGTTGGGTCTCTGATACTTGACAAGAGGCCTCATCTGGTCAAAGAGTGTTTTAATAGTTGGGAGAACTCATCTGAACATTATGTTATTGATAACATTTGTTCAGCTTTAGACTTACTCTGTGACGAAGGTTGTGATCCAGCAGAGTATTCAAGCTCATGCTTAGAGCTTGTCAAGTCTTTTTTGAAGACTGTTATGGAAGCAGAGAACGATGAGGCAAGTATAACATTCAATTTTACATTGTAGATCAGTCTTAACTGTAGTTTTCTTGAAAGATTATTACAAAATCTATGAGTAGGGTTCAAATTACAGTAGTCTACTTGTGTTTATTAAATTCTTCTACTTACCCTACTTTTTTATTTTGCTCTGTTAGCCCTATACACGCTCACCAGCCTCTCTGCAGCTGTCTGTGTAAGTTTTCTTCTCATCACAGAAATTTACGCTGTCATTGAGCTAATGTGTCGCCACCAATGCAATAACAATTTGGACATAAACCTAACCATAGTATTACCGAGCCAGTCTGGTAGAGTGCTGGTACTAAAGCCAGCCAATTCATGTGATCAGTATGTGGAAGGAACTTTTAGTGTTATTTTTTCAAACAATGTTTTTTACATAACTGTAAGATGTTTAGTAATGCATCATCCCAGAAATCTTGGTCATAGGCTTTCGTGGCCAGAGTCATTTCGGTAATACATACTTGTCGTTGCCTCATTTCGGCAATACTTGTCATTGCCACCATCAGGGTTTTACAAGTATTGCTGAAACGTCGGAAAAGCTGAACATCAGACATGGCCTCAACTCATAAACCAAAATGCTAATCATCCCTGGAACCCCTATTTTTCACAAATAGCTAAAATCAGTAAAACTTCGACTGGATAGAAGTGCAGCAAACTTGTCAGTTGAAACTGTACAGGAACATTATTTTTAACATGTAAACTAACATCGTCCAAGGTGGCGCAACAGTAAAACATTGGACTCACATTCGGTGTGACAGAATTTCAATTCCCAGCTCCAGCCACCTTTATTTTGGTTTTCCATGATTTTCCGAAATCGCTCCAGGCATATGCTGAGAAGGTCCCTTTGAAAGGGTCTTCCGACCCATTCACTTGGGAGGTGATGAGGCTTTAGCCTGGGATTAGGGTATTTCTGGTCTGGAAGTACATAGTATGCTCTCCTGTGTTGAATGTGGCGCCGTCGTTCTCCATTTAACGGTCATACCTTCTGCTCGAGTGACCATCGAGCAGATTGGACGGCAGTGGATGGCGGGGGTGGGTTCTCTGTCGGAAGGGGCGGAAGAGTAGGGAGGTGGGGGTGGGGGAGTCGGATTGACGGGGTCGAACTGACTGAGAGGGCCTCTCTCATTGCTATGGTGGCTCTGGTTAGGATCGTATGTCGCAAAATTCGGGTGCGTTATGCGCTGTGGAAGAAAACGGCCTGGTTTGCTTGTCAACTTCACAACTGTGTTGAGTGGCAGCAGAACGACTTCAGAGCAGTGAATTGTCGGGTTGAGAGTTCCTTGCTGAGGGCTGGAAAATACCGGGCGTCGCAAATAAACGTGTCTTTCGTGAGTTTCGAAAGCGAGTCCTCACCTAAGGTGTACGAGGGAGAGGACGATGTAAGGTATGTTGCAGTGAAACCCCCTCTATGAAATTCTGGGATGAAGATTCTTATTATTAGATAGAGGTGTTTACTCGCAGTTTCACTATATCATTAGCAACAGTACGAAGTTCCTAAAACTTTAGTCGTGGAAAGTCGTGATTTAAAGGAAAATTCCCGAGTCAGAGGCCCTTCAAACTGGGGAGTTGTGGGTAGAATTAAGTGTATAGTAAAAGAGTACTCAGGTTTTACTGTATAATGGGTCAAGAAAGAGTAATGTTGATTTCGATTGAGTTTAACTCACGAAAGTGAATTATATGCGAAGGATTTTTAAGTTAGTTTATTTTGATGTGTGCCAAGGTTGAGTAAAATGTTGGTTATTGTAACAAAAGATGTAAGAGAGTATTGAATGTGTATAAATTCTATTTTGTTCGAAATTCTCATTTTCTCGCTATGCAACCTAAGTCACAATACTTATAAGGATAGATTGCCGACGAAATAACTCCACACAGAGGAGATTTGTATTTGAGAGTTGATACATTGTGCCTAATTAATTGATGTTTGATTCACCTTAACAAAGGCCATGGTGAATTTCCCTCCAAGTTCCTAGCCTTTGTGTAAAATGGTGTCTGTCTAAATCTGTTCCTTAAGGCCATGGGTCTCCATTTACACAGTGTTTTCTAATATTATTTTCAAATTCTAAACGAAGGCAGATGTTGTAAAATTTCAGCATAAATTTGTTGTTTTTTTTTTTTTTTTTTTTTTTTTTTTTTTTTTTTTTTTTTTTTTTTTTTTTTTTTTTTTTTTTTTTTTTTTTTTTTTTGTGTGTATTTAATATTAAGTCTTACACATGTTAACTAGAAAAGACCAACAAAATGAAATTTTGCCACTAAGCGGGACGTAACATGACGAAGCCAACAATACATTTTCTTCAAACAGATGCTATCTAAAGAAAGTACGTACGTCAATACACGCAAAAACAACACCATAAATGCACCTGATGACTTATAGGTGATGCATCCTGTATATTTACTTGCATAGCTAGGTCATAAGACTCAACACACAATGTCCTGGTAAATTACATTGTTATTTTAACTGTATTTACTTTGAATTACTGTATGCTTATTCTCTCTGCAGATTTAAAAGGTTGCACGAGGTGGGGTTGGAGTTTATGTGTATTACTTATGTCATGGTACTTAAGGGGTATTGATTCCTACCACCTTAGATTTATCTGTTTCTTCTAGATAACTTCTGTTCCAGTTGATGTATCAAAACTTTTGTCACGACAAGGCATAAATACAAACTTAATCGATTTTCTGTAATTGCTGGAAACATATATTCATTATTTTGCAATGGGAAACAGCTGAAAAGGAAAAATTGCTTTATTTACGGGAGCAACTAGAGGCCGCACAATTAACAGAAACATTGCCATATGGATTCCTAAAAGTGAATAAAACAATAATCTAAGCATTTTCAGCGTGAAAAAAGTAAAACAATGTGTCTATTCCCTGATTTATAAGAAAAACCGATCTGATAGGGATCAATCCCCCTTAAGTATTGACAAGTCCAATGATATCACTGCTATTGTGAAGTTTATAGGTGCTGATTGTAACTGATGATGGGTTAATGAATGCAGTCGTAAATTGTTTACTGTTGAGATACATTCTCCCAAACGACTTTTGCCTCTTGGACTGCAGTATTTTCCAAACACCCTCACGTATCTGCTGCATGGCCCCTTTCTTAAATAGGTAGGATAAGGGACTGTGACGGTCATCATATGGAGGAGACATTCTGACTGAAATAATTTCAGTATAATTAATATGTATAATTCTGATTTTTTTGTTGTTATTTTTGTAAGGAACTCTGATCTTGTAAGAATTTAAGACAAATTGCTACAGTATATGCATGACTATGTGTAACTGTTTTGAGTGAGGCAAAGAATTCTGTGAAATGTTTGGAGTGAGACACTTAATTTGTGTGAGCAATGCTCAAAATTAGTTACACATAGTTCCTGTAGGTCATGATGCTTTTATTGCTGTATCAAGTGCAGTCCACTTTAATGTGCCTATGTTTTCATTGCTATATTATTGTAGTCCATTGTAGCATGCATATACATTTATTCCTGTATTTTGTAAGTTTTTTCCCATATAGTCACCTAATCGTTGAAGACAGTTTTTAGAATACACAACAAAATCTTTTACTTTAATAATTCGTTTCTGCTCCTTCATTGTAAAGCCATTGTACATAGTATGTTTTAACCTCCTCGTCACTGATAACTTATTTTCTGCTCAAATATTTATTCCCATTTGTCAAAAAAATTAAAATAATTTAATAGTAACTCCTTAGGAATAAAACACACATAATACTAACTCCTTGGGCTAAGAACTGTGTAGGTAGTTTCTCCTGCTATGGTTCGTATCCAAATTTCTGTAGCAATACTTATGTTGTGCTTGTTTTGTTAGTGGCAGCATTGTTGTGAATCAGGGAAAGCCTATAGCATTTGCTGTAGGGTTTGGTAATATGCAACGTTAACCATTCAGTTTTTGTGTATGAATCTGTGTTCACATATTAATAATCAGAAGGAAATGTAATTTTGGGGTGAATGGTAAAATCATATATCATATCTGTAATTATCCTTAACAGTAATCCCATCCTTTCCATGTATGTGCCACATAAGTTGTTCAGTTCTATCAGGAAGGGGACATGCAGCTGGCATAGCAACTAAGGTGTTTGCCTACCACTAAGATGATCTGGGTTCAATTGCTGGTGATATCAGCCTGAATTATTATGTGTGAAAATCGTGCCAGACGATGCTTTTGGTTGACTGGTTTCCTAGGAGACCTCCTGTTTCTCCCACTGCTACTTTATGCTCACCTCATGTCATTGCTTACCAGTGCTGGAAACCTCACTACCAAGCGCTGATCAAAATCAAAATCTCTTGACTTCACTCATTTGTGAAGCGAGGTGGAGCTGTGGGAAACCACTTGCCTTACACTCAGGAGGACCCGGGTTAAATCCTAGGCTCCGGCCAATCTGATTTTGACTTCCCAGGCTTTTCTGGCAAATGCTGGGATGATTCCTTAAACAGGCTCTGGCAAACTCCTTGACCTCTTGCCCCCTTGTACCTCTGGCAACGTCCACAACTTTTCCCACATGTGAAAATCCAGGACTGAAACTGCTGGGGATCAAACCCAGATCGCCTAGATGGGAAGTGAGAGGTCTGACTCCTCAATCACCACAGCCCTTACTAACTAAGGTGATGATGCATTATAAATCTCTGTATAATTTCAACATAGTTACCATGTTTTCTGATGTTACAGTTTATGATGTGGGAGCAGCAGTGTGGAATGTTGCTCAAACTGGTGGGCCACAGGCATGTATGTGGCCAAGTGCTAAGTTTTCTTGTTGAAAATATAAAACAGTTGGCTGATAATGTGAGGCAAAGTGCCAGACTTACAACATCGGAATGTGCCAAGCAGATGCACTCACTATCTTCTACCCAGGCAAGAAGTTTCTACACTTTCAATTTAGCAGAGGATCTTCTTATTGAATACAAGAAGGTCCATGGAGACATCATTAATAAATGCAAGGAGACAAAAAGTGTTCAGAAAGCTTTACAAGATTCAGGCACTGTTGATGTACTGTGGAAGAATGTTTACAGTTGTGAAAATGATGACTACACAGAGCTGAGAATTTCCCAGCAGTTAATCTCGGTCTGGAAAGATTCTTTAGCACAGTCTGCCATGACTTTCACCAATCACAATGCTCACCTGTTAAGTATATATGCTTGGACTTGTGTTGACCTGGTGAAAGATCTGCAGCAGTAAATTACATGATTAACTTGCTATTAGCTAGTTGTGTGTGTGGAATGTAGAATTACTGTAAACCGTGTTGTAATTATTTCCTTCGAAAAATTGTAGTTCATTGTTGCAAATGCTGTGTTGCTGCAAGCATAAGTGGTGTACTGTACATAAAATGTAATTATTGCAGGTTATGAATTTCATTGATTTTGATATGCTTTACTGAAAATGTAAAATTTGAATAGAAAATACTGTATGAATGACTTTCCCTTGACAGTAACATATTCGTACATATTAGTTTTTCATAAACTGAGTACAAATATTGTAAATATGTGAATGAAGAAGAAACAAAACTGATTATCCTACAGCCAGTTAATTGAGGAAACTAACATACACTTTATGCTTTACTACGTGAAATGACGTGGATTCCAGAATAAAATTTAAACAAACTAAACTTAATAAAGCTGTAGAATTATTTATATTACCTGCTATTTTAGTTGACACTCAGCTGGTTGTAGTCATTATCTGCACTTACACCTTTTTGTTTGGGCACATCCTAATCATGTAGGCAAAAATGGCCACTGCATTTTTTACAGCTTCAGAATTTGTCATCCCAGAAACTTGTAATTTTTATTTCCCTTGAAAATGCCAGGTAAATGTCACTTTTCAATTTCAGATCTGTGGTGTTGGCAGGACTGAGCAGTGATGGCGGACGGCCGGAGAAGCGAACAATATAACTAAGTGGCAGGGGACGTTAACGAAGCTTCGCGGACATAACATGGTGGCAGCGGTGTTCGGTTATCGCGATTGAACTCACTTTGAGGTGTTGTTGCGGCGGCACGATGTATTTGGTCGCGTAATCGCGGCGGTCGTGTAAAAACAACACTGAAACGGTACC
>PNEQ01002497.1:0-10987 GCA_003012365.1 Medauroidea extradentata
AAAAGTTATATCAACAAAAATAATTAAAATTTTACTGTGGTCAATTTGAAACCAAACAAGCCAGGAAAATAATCAAATGACTCTACTTTAAAATTCCTTGACTATATTATATTTAAATTTTGAAAAGATGAATTTAAATTAACATGTCCCCAATTACTAGGTTATTGAATTCTGTTGCATCACACCGGACACCTGACAACTCACACTGAAAATTACATATAGCCTGTTAAGAAAGATTTACATATAAATTTAAATAAGAAAATAAAAACACCTTTTAAAGATTTAACCAAGATGGGGAAGTGGCTGAACACTTCACATACTGTATGAAGGTCCGTTCAGGCTAGGCAGACAAGTGAACACTAATGTGTGGGAACTAAGTGGTATCGCTGATGCTGAGGTGCGTGGTGTATTTAATCAGTGGCAATTAAAGCCTTATTTTGGTAATAATTTTGGAATAAGTAGGGAATCCACTGTGGAGGATGAGTAGGGTTAATGCTATGTGCTGATTGGTGATAGGGCATGACATTGAGCATGGCCTTAAGTAGTCCCATAATTACTGCTTTGAATTTCATTTGTGATTTTGGTCCATACAACACCTACTCATAATTATCTTAAATCTTAATAGTTGGTACATAAGAGTAATTGTGTGGTTTCAGGTTACTTGTTAACCTTTAATTAATCGGGGAGTCAAGGCAGGCCCCACACATTGTTTTTGTTTTGTTTTGAGGAGCAGGTTACCAACTGTTTTGTGTGAATAAGAAACAGATACACGTAGCTTTTACTGTTTAAAATTTGGTTCATGAAAACCTCGTCCCGTTTTGGTGTGACGGGTTGTGCAACGCTCAGTGGTCACTTGAGTATGTGAACGAAGGTAGGGGACGTGCCATGACTGAATCCAGGTTGGACATGCTGTTGCACACCCAATTATGTAGTCAGGGCAAGTAAGAACCGCAATTATCATTGATGTTTTGTTTTGTATTTACTTAGGGAGTTAGTGTCTTGTTTTGTGCAGTGTAAATCTTATGTAATGTGTAAAGGTGATGAGCAAGTGATTGTCAATACAAATCAAGGATGTGACGAACCTAGGCGTGCGAGAAGAGAACGCCATCCCAATGGCATGGTGTGGCCATAAGGATGACTTTCTCTGGGGGGTTGTAAAGGGCACTGGAACTCACCAGCATACCTTATGTTTAGGACATAAAGTTTTAGTGGTAATTATCCTTTCCCTCATATTAAAGTGTAATAGTAGGCATAATTGTGTAATTTGACTATGTTTTGTGAGTGGTTTGAGGACCAAGGACATGGACAGAGATAGGTGCTACCTGTAGCTGCAGTGTGGAAATTGAGCCATTGGTTTTTACTTATGGATTGCTGGAAGGCAGTCAGTTAGATGTAGTATTTTTGTCAGCTTGTTTAGTACCAAATTTCATCTGGAGAGAATTTCAAGTAACTTTCATGTTATGGCAATTGGTCGAATAAGCCACCAATTTCGAGATATGTTAAATAATGTAATTCTTGTTAAATTTCATGCTTCTTAGAGAGATATGAGCTGTTAAGAAATGTGACTTGGTGGTGCCGGCCCAGCTCTGGCAGTTCAAGGAAGCCTTGCCATAAATGGTAACTTTCAGGATCCTGTGTTGTGATTGGCTGTGAGGTGGTGTGGCCTGTATTGCGCAATGTTCTGAGAACTTGCTGGTGAAGTGTGGCTTCCGGGGGAACTATATTCTTGCGCCCTTATCCACTTATTTGTTTAAAAACTGTGTTATCCTGTGTATTTGTCTGCATCTTAAATTATGCCCTGGATAATTATATTACTCTTTAAGCAGGTGCGAACTTATCCTGTTGGTTAGCACCAAAATTTGAGCATACAATTTTGTAAGGCGGAGGAATTCGGTCAAGGTGCAGCAGGACGGGCGCGAGCGAAACGGACGGACGGGCGAGAGGTTAGAAGGGTTTAGACTCGGGACGTCGGCGGGTGCGTTTTGTGGGGCGGCCAAACGGTGATGCCGCAAGGGCTGGTCACGGTCATTACCTCTTGATTGACTCGGAGAGCTGTGGGCACTTCGAGTGCACCATTAGTGTATTTTGATATTTTGGTTTTCTCTGGGAATATAGTTGTTGGAGAGAGAGGTTTTTTTTGTCATACTAGCAAGCAGCGGCCGCGAAAACCCGAGTCGGCGATCCGCACGCATCTGGGACTGATGCACCCTAACACGAGCTTATGTAGTACTTGATGTATCTGGAACGTTGCCCACTGGTACGCCGGTGCTTTTGTGAATGTTGGTCAAATCTCCTGTAGTAATTGTGGAAGTTAAACAATAAATCCGCTGGTAGTTGAGGGTCGTGGAAACGCCAGTGTAGAGAAGTAAAAGAACGTATTTTTATTTGGTGAAAGTCCCTCCAACAAAGTTGCAATTAGCTCCACTTCGAAGAAAAAAAGAACCCTAGGAAATCCCTTGGCAGTGAGGGAAGCGCGGCCCGAGGGCGGGTCGCGTTACAAAAGCCTAGGTCCAAAGTGTATGCATACCTCAGGCAACAAGGCGATAACTTCAAGCTTTGACAAGCAAAATAAAACTGTTCCAAAAATCCTACATATTAAGTATTAAATTGAACTCATGACATTAAATTACATAAGCCATCACAGTGACACTTTTGTGACTTATATGTTTTGAGATGATGAAAACATTTATGTAATGTTCTTCTGGGTTTCGTTGGAATTTTTCTATGTCATGTACTGCCAAACAATTTTGAATTTTTTTTTTTTGTAGAAAAGCTTTATGCACAACTCAAGAATTCATCTATGAACCAGAATCGATACAAATTTTAGAACCGGCCCATCACTGTGTATTACCTTTAATTGCTAATTATATTTTAATTACTATTTGAGTAATAATTTCACTATATTTTTGTTTATTTATAATACTTAACAAATTTTTGCTATTTTAATTAAGGATTGGATTTTAGGACTTTGTAGTCCCTATTTTAATGTCAGCTACAGGGACTTTTTGGTGTGTTTTATATATATATATATATATATATATATATATATATATATATATATATATATATATATAAATAATGGTGATGTAATATTTTACGCCCTATTTAAATCTTATTAATTTGGGTCCATCTTAAAGACAGGATGTGTGTTAATACCACCAAAAGTAAGTTAGATTGTAGGTTCACCGACCGTGTAAGAAGAGGGTTGAGCGATTGGACCTAGCAGCAAATATTTTATTGGTGAACTTCAATATTGAAGAGGACACAGAGATAAGAAATTTTGGTCAGATAAGCTGGAACTTTACATTGTCACCTGAATTTCAGTATATTACTGCATATTGTGATGCATAAAACTATTTTTAACTGATTGTGAGTGTTTTCGGGATGATTAAGTTAAATTTTTCAAGAAGTAAAATTATTTATTCTTCCTAGTTTCGGACATTCACGCAGGATAATCAGAAACCTGTATCCAGAGGTCCTGGGAGAATTAGTTTATTTAAATCAGTAGCCGAGGAAATATTGAAGACATTACGTAATTGAGACTTTCATTTGAACCCTGAGAATATTTTTCAAGGATTTTGAGTTTTAATTATTTGCAATTGATTTATTTAGCTTTGGATCACAAACAAAATTTAACTTACTGTGATGAATTAACTTGCATATAATACGAATTTAAAAGACCCAACATTTATTTAATTACATTAGCAACTTTCTTTACAACATATTCCCACAAAAATATGACAACCAAAGGATAACCTACCATCATTGTAACAATTTTTACTTAACCTTATTAGAAATATTCATGAAAATACTGTATGTACAAATTTCAATGAGAATACATTCAGAATATAAAATATATAGTTTTTAACAATGAAGATGCTAAAAATACAAAAATACTTTTCAAATATAAAGTTCCTAAACAATGCTGCCTATCCCTTGTCATTGAAGTACAGCGAGACCATGAGTTCGTTTTCTGGTTTCAAGCTTCTCTTTTTGTCCGAAAATACATCAGAAAAGACCGAAAATGTCCTTTAGGAATCAACATTAAAAACAGGAATCCACACATCTTTCAAAACATTACAAGCAAAAACACCATGATCAAGTTTCAGTGATAAAAGTAGTTGCACAATGTCCACACCACTTTCACTATGTTTGATTTTGTCAGTCACAATTTGCTTAAAAGCTGAATAGCCTTCCAAAAATTCTTTTGCTGGAATACGGGAAACAAAAGGAACCAACTTTGCTGAATTTATCAAGTCTTTACAAATTTTATTGAGAATCACTTCCCGGGGATTGAAAAGGTGACCTAGATTCTTAAAAACAACATTGCAAGGATCTTCAATTACCAGTTTCAGCAGTTTTGTGTGACACTTCAAGCCACATTCATGGAACTGAGTCTTGATAAAAACCTGTTTTGTTGCTGGCAATGACTTCAGTGATATGCTTGTCCTTGAACCAAATTGAAAATCTTTGACTAGATCAAAGGAAGTTAACAAATCAGACAGCTTACCAGTCACAAGGTGAGACATGGGGTAGTGCGAACCTTCGAGTTGCTTCGTCAGATCCACAAATGTGGAGTCATGCTAAACTAGAAATTCTGCTTGGCACTGAACATTGTTTATTTCTTCTTCTTGTAAGCTTACAAAATATTGTAAGGCCATAGTAGATTCGTCATCCAATGATTAGAGGCCCGTGATTTTCGCAAATGCGAAATAACCGCGATAAAATGTGAAAATCTACTATATTTGCGATAAAATGCTAAATTCTCCGGGTGAGCCGGCAAAGTGCTATATCTTTATCTGCGCTGCCGGGGGCATCGGCCCATTACCTTGTTTCCATTCATCATAAACCTTGAGATGAAGCTTGCCTGACAGCACAGAAATCGTATATAGCCCGGACACTCGCACAAAGAAGAGGACAATAAGTATCAAATTCTCTTATCTCCATCTCCCCTTCCCTAACCATCCTTGTAAGCTGGCGTCGGTTAAACGTGAGGTAGGAGGGACAAAGACAGTCAGAATAGCTTCCGCTCAGCTCAAATGACAACATGGCTATTTGGAAGAATAACTGCGTGTTCTGCCTGAATATTGGTGGACGTATACAGTTTCTTCACCAAGGCCATTTGCCTTTGTACGTTATCTGGGCTCTATCTCTTGTGTGTGTGTGCTCATGCGCGTTCACACACACACACACATGCATGCTGCGCACCTATCGTATTGTAAGCCTTCTTTTTTTTTTTTTTTTTTTTTTTTTTTTTTTTTTTTTTTTTTTTTTTTTTTTTTTTTTTTTTTTTTTTTTTTTTTTTTTTTTTTTTTTTTTTTTTTTTTTTTTTTTTTTTTTTTTTTTTTTTTTTTTTTTTTTTTTTTTTTTTTTCACTCCAAAATGATGTCTTGGCTTAGAATTAGGACAAGCAGTTAGGAACAAATATGTAAAAATAACGTTGTTACAATCGAAAGCGCATATTTATCAGTAATTTTAAATGCCTATAAAGTTAACAGTATTTTCCACGTTCGTTAAAAGGCGTCATTATTCTATCAGCGCAAGCCGACAAGTTTATCAACACGGAGATTTTTTTGGTTGAGTGCAGAGACGTGTCGTTTTTGCTCCGAGGCAGGCGCCGTGAAATTCGACGGAGCGAAAGAGATAAGAGAGAAGTAGGTAGATAGCAACTAGGTCACACACGTTCCTCACTCACGAATTCCTCTGCACGATCGAAAACACTCGCTACTTTCGGCATTTTGAAAATGTGATGCCGACATGAACAAATCCAAATCATGGAATTTTTAAAACAACTGTTTCGTCACGTGAATCGGAGGTAAATTTGCTGCCGGGTATTACATAGATGTGATAGTGAGAACGGTAATTTGCATTGATTCGATAGGCAGATCGTGATCGATAGTCGAAAGATCAAGTGTCTGTCGGCCATTTTAATCTTCCATTTGTTCCATGTCTAAGTTTATTACGTTGGCAGCACTACAAAACTCGATTTTTTACCGTCTTCATTCCATGGTATCTTTGCTGTTGTGATATGGACATAAACAAAATGGAACCTAAGTATTAAAAAAAAGTATATGGACCCGAATTACTTCGATACACGTAGTACGATGAAAATAAATATGATTTACAAATGAAAATATACTTGGTAAGTTCATTAAGAATTGTCACGGCAATTTAATCTTAATGAAAAATGTGTTTTATGTAGTTTGTCATTATTTCGCGAATATGTAATTTATGGGTGAATTTAGTTGAAACTGGTAAAATGTTTGCGATTTCGCATTATTTCGCGGTTCGTGAAAATTTCTAGGCCCTAGCGATTAATTTTTTTTTTATGTAAATTAATAACAGAAAATCAGCTCTCAGTTTAATTGCAAATAGTTTTGTCTTTACTATCTTAAACTAACTTTTCATTAACAAAATAATTACCTTAAACTTCAATTATGATTTGTGCGAAAATTTTGGTTAACAAAATTATGGCGTTTTTAAGTCTTTCATTTCATTTCTCGTAAAGTCAGTAAGTCCCTGATTAAATTACAAGTTCAAACAAATGAATGTGTCAGTATTTCAAAAAATACAAAACTAATGCTTCAATAATAAAAACAATGGGATTCTTCAATATAGAAAACTAAACAAATGAACATACCACATTTCCACGATTACAAACCGCCCCCGATTCTAATCTGCACCCCCTAGTTTGACAATTCATCCAAGGAATTTATATTTTTTTACATACATTTTTTTCTCAGTTATAATTTATGTCACATCATAACATTTCCTTCAGAACTACTGCATAAATCACAAACGCCGACGTCAGTAAAACAATCTTTTGTGTTGCTTGTGTGTGCCCTCTCGCCCGTGGTGCTGTGAAGCGGGAAAGGTCTGTCTAGTTGCTGACTGATCCGTACGTTTATTGATCAGTGTCGCTTCGCCACCCTCCTTTGTCTATGCTCGCCACTACCTGCTCCTCTCCGCCGGCCGCCTACCTTCTCCAACCACGCCACGTTATCAAGAAACTGAGGATGTGAGCCAGACCAGACACAAGCGGCTGACAGGCTTCATGGTCACGCGCTGATCTTGTGTTAAATGTTTATTGGTGATAAACAGCTTTAACCATCAATCCAAATGTGTAAACAGTTACGCACATAAATTGTTTTGTTTTGGGTTTGGTGTTTGTTTACATTTCTCCGTGTCTAACATGGCGGCGGACTTCTAGTAGCGGCGAAATTATATGTGAAACGTATTATTTGTACTATTTATGCAGAGCAAATCAACTGCTCACTACACGTTTGTAACTTTAATGCTTTTATTTTGGTTATCAACATATTTACTTCGTTTATTAACCACAAAATGAGCAATCTTTGCTTGTAGGCCGTATCCCCAATTCTTAGGTCTAAAAATTGGTAAAAAATGTGCTGCTTACAATCGTGGAAATACGGTACTCTGGTTAATAACTACAACAATGCACTTGTCATTCACCACTATCAGAACCATTTTCAGAACTTCTACTCCCTTGCTGCTTCTAAATTATTAGTTTCATTCACATGTTTTACCACTTTTCATTTTAATTTTGCGTTATATGAAAAATGCTTTGTTTTACCCACATCTAGCACACACAAAACTTATTACCGCAACAACCGTACATAAGCAAATCAAGATGAAGACTGACTGTTGTGATAAGAGTGCACCTGCTATGACGGAAAAACACATGCGCCCTGGCTGGACGATCTAAAAATAACTACCTCCCCTCCCAGTCAGGCACCATCACCTCCCCCCCTTCCTCCGCCACACTTTACGGAAGCAACGTGTCGGTTGACATTAAGAGCCATTACACTGCGTCATGCAAAAACGGCGTATAGGCAGACCCCTGGGTTATTTTCCCTTTTGCGCACCCATATAATGCAAATAGTGATTTGGGACCACTGAAATCTGCAAAAAAAAATATTAATCGCATTATATGCCAAAAAATTCGGTAAGTAAGCGACATAATAAATAATAACCCGTACAGAGGTGTGAACTACTAAGGATTATCCGTAGTTCATTTGAATTAAAATGGCGTACTGTGGAAGTACAGATTCTATTGATAAACTATGGATTTATTAACTTCTGCCCAACTAAATAAACAGCAGTGTTCCCTTGTGTATGCATGTATTTTGGTCTGTAGCTGTGTCGATCGTATGACGCGCTATTTAAGTTTTAGATTCGCACTGCACATTTTCAACAACTGTTACGAAGAAAAAAATTTTACTTGTCGCTATTCAGTTCTAATTTAAATTCCTATTGTTCAAAAGAAATTATTAAATAAAATTAATTATTTTGTGGATTAAATCTTTGGCCAAATTTTTAAGAAATAAATTACTCTCCAAAAGTACAAATAATGCTCTTGCACTGTTTGACATGTTGGAAGCAGCGGTGGTAAAAGCTGAGGCTGGCGACATGCCGGCGGTCAATGGATGAATGTTAATGTACAAAAGTGTGTTCTGTGTACAAGTTAATATTTTAAAAAATAGAGTGTTTTATAAGTACTTACAGGTGGCACTTGCAGGTAGAAAACAAATACACACAGATGGGCGAACACTTTTCTCCGCGGAAGCGAGGTCACAACGTTTCGCTGACTACATCAGCTTCATCAGGTGATGAGTGAGGACACACTGAAGTCCATTGTCCTATGCGACACTGTGATGGTTGGTAATCAGTGTATCTAGTCGGGAATTAAGAAGTACGAGTATGTTATCCGAGGTTGAGGCCAGGAGGCTGTTTGGATTTGGTAATATACTGGTGTGCCAGTTCCCAGCGTCTTAATTCTGCCCTGTTCAACTGTGGTAGGGCCCTCACCACTTTGGTGATGTAACAGAAATCAAAGTTTGAATTCTGAGTTGCTGCACGTGCATAATAAATCTCATAAGTGCAAAATGTAGTCTCATTTTTTGTCTAAAATAAGAAAATATAAAAATGTGCAGATGAAAATAGCTGTAGATTTAAGCCTTTCAGAATAATGTTGCTGCTGTTATGCGATGGCGGCCATCATTCAGGTAAATGTGATAATAAGTATTATTTACCGAGTATGTTATGGTAAGTCTATTCTACCTTTCCTTACAAACAAAGACCACTGTTAGATATCATATTAAATTTGTAACTATGTGAAACTGTAACACAAATCTTTTGGTCATTTAGAACATGCTTAACTATTTCCCCACTATTGTTGTTACTCTTCGTATTTTCACAAATCTTTCCATCATAATTTTGTTTGTGCTAATAAATAACTATTTCGGACCTTGCATCTTAAGAGTTATGTATCTTATTTCAGAGCATGGAGAAGACAGTTTTAGATGGAACGTCTCCTCCTGTTCAGACAATAATTTTTGAAAACACCAACTACAAATCTTCCCCAGCTGACCTAGCTATGAAAGCAAAATTTGGGAATCATCTCAAGAATCAAAGAATAGATAAGAGTAGAGGTAAGTAAAATATGAAAATCTTAAATATAATATTTATAGTTGTGTACTTAAAAGGAAATTTCCATAATTTTTTACAAAATTATCAGTAGCACCCTTAGTATTGATTGCTGGATGTATTATGATACCTTACTCTATGGAATGTTTTTGTTTTGCTCTTTGTTTTTTATGAATTTTTTTTTTTAAGCTGAGTAATAAAATCAAATCACAAGCAAGCTACAAACATATTTGGTCCTCTGGCCAAAGATTTATGATCCTATGAACCATTGTTATGAATGTACCGACACTAGACCCCCGATTTTACGTACCCTTGGTTTTATGAAGGGTAGCAATTTTACGAATATACTCTTGAGAACCGTAAAAAAAAAGTTAAAGCCGTTGAAAATTGTGACGGCGCATGTCAAAGAGCAATGTTTGGCTGGTGAGCACTACTATGTACATTGTCTATCCCTTATTTCTTTATAATAAAGCAAAATCTTATTCTTCATAGATAACAAGACTTTGACAGCTAGAGTTACATGGTTGTTTCATGGCCGGCAGATCATTCCCCTCTCCCACGTACCTTCCAAAACATCAGCGTGGGAAGCAACTTGTAACACGTTACCTGGGAAATGTCAATGTATATCCTCACCTCCTTGGCGTACATATATCTTGCAGACATCCATGAGACTAGTGATGTTTGTTTAAACAATGACTACTAACGTTAACTAATGCGAAGCAACTTTCTGTAACATATATTCACTAGAAGTTTACTGAAATTAGCTCACACTACATAGTGTTCATTTAAGTAGAACAGTGGGTGTTGAAAAGAATTACGTGCAACAATAATTTTATATTTAATTACAGTATTGACATACGTAAGAATTCAGTGGACTTCAGATTCAATCATCCATTTTAATGTGATCTAATGGTTTAAACATGTAATGTACACCAGCAAGCATTACTGTAATAACTGTCATGATATGTTTCTTCCAAAATAAATTTGACTTTTGACCAGCTAGTTCAATATATATAATGACAGTAATAAAGCAGTAGTGAGACTGTTTCAGGGTGCACTTTGGATATTGTCTAACTACAGGTCTCTTAGTGTAAGCTGCCAAACTTTATGTCCATACAAGCATTAATACAGTAGAACCCTGTTATAACATTTCTGGATATAACATTTTCCTGCATTAACATCACTTTTCTTTGGTCCCACCATTTTTCCATAAGGCATAATTAGAGATGGTGATTTTTCGTTTTTGCGAAATAGATGCGAAAAAATGCGAAATTGTATTATTTTTGCTATAAAATGCGAAATTCTAACTTTTCTGTTATAAATGCGAAATTGAGATAAATAACAAATTTTGTTAGTTTTTTGCTTCTATACTGGCCAAATATGGTAACTACAGAGTTGATACGACCTTTAGATGACAAAGCAACCTTCGAACATCGCAAAGTTTCCGGCGAGCAAAGTAAATAAACAGACCAGCAAGTCCGCGTTGTTTGTTTACATTGCGCCGTGCCGTACGCTGCAATGTGCCGCTAGCATTCCTTTC
>PNEQ01002497.1:11987-23898 GCA_003012365.1 Medauroidea extradentata
GCACAAGTTTACAGAGTCATTCCACTTCACACAGCTGACTGTGAGAGAGACTTCTCTCAAATGAAGCTCATAAAAACTGACTTAAGAAACAGACTGGGTGAGTTCACGCTCGATTCCCTGCTACGCATTTCACTGGAAGGTCCAGATGTCCAAGAGTACCCATTTAAAACTGCAGCTCAGCATTGGGCAGCACAGAACAGAAGAATTTGCTTGAAATAGCAGTGAAAATTAACCCTTGGTTGAGATTTTTTGTTAAATAAAATTGGGGTTTTAGTCGATTGACCGAACAGTTTTCGATTGGTGACGAGTTAGGTTTGTGCGATTTTTCTGGCGCGCGAGCATTACTTGGCTTGCGGTAGCTGCATAGGACCCAAAATGGCGGACGATTATACCTAGTCTTTATAGAGCCCTACGGAAGAGAGATGCGTCATCACATTACCTGCTTATCTTCGGTGTTGTGTGCACGGTCTAACTTACCAGGCGCGCGGCCTCCCTATCTAGGCGTGCGGCGCAAATGTATTTCAGCAGACATTTTTAGTTTTTCGCCGATTTTTTTTGTTTAATAGCTGCGACTTATTTACCAACGTACACCACCTCTATTATTATTGCACGCTTACAGACGTATTTTAAAACATCTTTTCTACTTGAAATAGTATTTCTAATAAATGCACTTTTCGATTTTAATTTTTAAAATTTTTTTTTTTTGAAGGGGATCGAGAATATTGTCGTAGTTGCGTTGTTGTCATAGTTGCCGATGTCGTAGTAGCGGGGTTCGACTGTATATGGTTTCAGGGTGTGTGTCTTGACTCCACTAGTCTTAGCTCTTCCCTTCATCCTTCTCCACTCTTGCTAGAACCTTCTGCCTTGGTCATGACTCATTCTTCTACTTTGCCACAACTTATTTGAACTATTTTTATTGAAAACCAGCAATTTTTTTTATTTGGATTTATTCGTGATATGATTTTGCTACATTTGGAGAGCATTTTACTGTGAATAAAAGGATATCTTCTGTGTCAGTATTTATTTGTTTTCATTTATCTGCCTATTTTCATTTATCTTAAAAGCATGAGAGATACATTTTTACTGAGTGAATTGTGTCCAAATTTAATTTCCTATTACAAAAACAATATAAAATAACATTTTTAAATAATTGTCATTCAGGATGTTAAATCCTGCCAAAACACATGCTTAACAAGGTGATAAAGTACTGCATTGCTCCAAAAACAAGTTGCTCTTCAATATAAGCCACACTATTAATTTCACACTGAGGAATTGAAAATATGATAAATCTTGATGTAAGCGTCGGCAAAAAAGTTTTTAAAATTTTGACTATTTTACAGTTGTAGCTGTTAAAAATTACAAAACACTGTGTACAGAAGTATTCATTTGCATGAAAAGTTATGTTTTAGACAGACACAAGTGCATTTATTATTTACCTTGTGCAAAATAGTTTTATATCCACTGAGCTACACTGTGGCGACAACACTAATACTGTTATATAAACTAACTCCGCCTGTTGCACATTTCAAAGCAAATTGCTGCAATTATGTGGTTGGTAATGTCCATTTGGTATTACCATAAATTGGTTCCATTAAATGTTTGTTTCTTGTGGAAAATAAATGGTAAATTGGTACTCGGATATTTTGAAATAGAGTACTTGTATTTTATGTGGTGAAAATTGTTGGATACTTAGTTCTTTGACACTAAGAACTTAACATTTTGTATGTTTTTTTTCTCAATGCATTTCATAACAAATTGGTCACAATTGTTTTAGAGAGAAAATTAAGCGAGGATGCCGAAGAAGTTGCCCTGGGTTTCTCGAGCAAGTCTGGTAGTATGAGCGATTTAGCTAAGAGTTCTGATGGCAAGGCCGACACGATGCAGATGCCACTTGGATTCAGTAAAGTATGTGTTACTTGTGTTTTTTAGTCTATTTGGTATATGTTTTAGGATTGTGTGGTGAAACTCACATTTATGGTGTAAGATATTTATATTAAAGTACAAGTTGTACCTTTGTAATCGCTCATATTTTAGCTCATAATATTATTATAAAATTAAATTCCAGGTGTTGCATTTTAGTGTATGTATACATGTTTATACATGTATCCCTTGCACATACAAGGGACACTCACCCGCTCAGCCCACCCGTTCTTTCATGCCAGCCCACCCATCAATTCAAGCCACCCCAGCCACCCTCTCTAGCCCGCCCAGCCACCCACTCTCACCCGCCCAGCCGTCCATTCTAACTGCCCAGCCTCCCATTCTCGCCCAACTGCCCATTCAGCCATCCACACGTTCACTCACCTTCTCGTTGACCCACCCTCACGTTGACCCATCTACACTTCCATTCATTCACATGTTCACCAATCTGCTAATTTACTCATGCATCCGTACACACATTCTTTCTACTAACCCACTCTCATGCATTCATATTCATACTAACTTGCCCACCCACTCTCACAGTCCTACTCATCCAACCATTCATCCACTCTCACTTTTTCTCCCACTCACTCTCTCACTGTCTCATTCTTTCTCACTCTTACTCACTTTCACTTTTACTTATTTTGTCTCATTCACTCTGAGCCCGCATCTAGCAGGCATCGTAGTTACAGGCTGCTAATCTTGGCGTTGCTAGGCATCGACCAAGGCCCAGAGCTACTCACGAGTACCATTCCCATTAGAACACACATTAAACCGACGACGACGACACAGGGTTCTCTAAGCTACCAATTATGAAAGACAGGTCTGGGCAAAACAATTTATATAACGGAAGTCATCATACAAAGCTTAACAAATACTCACGTAGTCTTCACTGAGAAATTAATACAGAATTACAAAAGATTAGGAATGAAATACAAAGCTGCTGTGGCCGACACGCGCGCCACTTTATACCATTAAAGAATAGGGACAAATCCCTAGTCGTAAAGGGCTCGCGGCCGCGACAGCACACAAACAAATAATTAACCAACCCTAACTGAAAAACACGAAAAAATAAGAACACTAAACTCAAACTAAAAGGAACTTACCGATGACACGGCTCAGGTGTGGCACCGCGGTCGCAAGCTAAACACAACTGCCCACTGTCGGGCCCGGGCGAAGACTGAATGTCATGCCGACGAGAGCGTCTGAGCTGGGCACGGGAGGGAGAAGTAGGGGAAGGTGGGGAGAGCGAACACGAGCACATCCGACGGCGGCCGAGCACGGCTGAAGTCCGAGCGGGAAGTTCAAAACATTGAGCGCACAGGGCACAAGCACCAAGTTCCTCCAATGTAACCTCACTGCCAGTCCAGGATATGTAAATTTGACAATTCTTCAAAAGTGGTGAACCGGAGTCGGTGACTCCCGGTACAACTCTTTCTCTCTTCACTCGTACTCTTTTTCTTTCACTTTTTCTCTGTCGTCACTCTTACACCACCTCAATCGCTCCATAATTTTATTTTCTCTTTCGTTTTCAGATCTCTTTCTCTCTGTGGGATTTTTTATACTTGTGTATTGTCTCATGTGTTAAAATATTTTATTACTTTCAAATGTGGTATTTGTAGGTATTTTCATGAGAAAATACAATTTATTTACTCTACACAATTACTGTCCTTTTGACATTTATCTGAGTGTTTTTGTACAGAAATCATTTGTTGTGGAAAGCAATGCTGTTAAAATGAAAGCAGCTGTATACAGTACAAGAATGCCAACACTGTTGGTTTAATAAAATTATAATTTGTGTAGAAGAAAAGTGTAACTAATGGCACAATTCGAAGAGTTCTATAGGGTTAAATGTTATGACTTTAGAGAAATATTAAAATCTTCTCTCTACTGCAAACAGCTTTTTTTTTTTACTAGCCTTTAGTATTGTGTACTATTTATCAATCCTCAACAAAGTTTATTTGTGTTTGTGTATCTGGTATGAAAATAGTCAAAAATATTCAACATTTTAAATAAACTTAAACATTCACTGTTGTGGTGCAAGTTCTAACATTCATAGCCTGAAATGACAAGGTCTTGCATGAAAATTTAAGAACTATTATCCTAGGTAATAATATGTGAGGGCAAGTAGTCAAAAAAAATGTATTCTTGGGTGCAATTAATATGTGTTATGGTGACACGAGATATTTAGAGTAGGTTTTTTTGGTGGTGAATAAAATATTATGAAATTTTCATATGTTGCTTACAGTGTTGTCTCGATTCCTAAAATACATATACAGACTCTGATTCCATCATCAGTTCTAAAAATTGAGATTAATTTTTTTTCTGAATCAAAATCTGTAGTAAAAAGTTTTATCAAAACTTACATTTGTTTTTGTGTCCTCATATTCATTTTAAACAAATTAAAACATCATAGCAAATCAATAAATTAAAAATATCCTTATAATAGGTGCACATCAACAAAATTCATCTTAGGTGATAGGAAATATGAAATTCAGTACTAGGAGTACTTGTACCTAGTGCTGTGCCGATCCAGATCGGCGATTTCCGATACTGCCGATATTTAGCCGTATCGGTGGATCGGCCGATATCCGATGCAACTCCTAATATTTAGGTATCGGTGGATCGACTGATATCCGAGACTACATAAAAATTTAAGACGAACATTTTTTATTTCACGTACATTAATACCTGTAAACATCCGCGTATCGTTACTACATAATTTCCGAAATCAGCATTGCCAAATGTGAAGTGTGCAGCTGAGCGCGCCTAGCACTGCGAGTCGGTACCGGCAGTAGAAGATGTAGCAAGCAGGCAACACAGCAACAGGTGTGTCTGACTCTGAAATGCATTCACACGCAGGCAAGCAGATGGCAGATGTCTAGCAGCGTGCTATTGTGGCAGAGGCGTAGAGTCAAGTATTTTGAAGAAATAGATACAATGGACGGGATGTGTGACCTTTCTTTGTCTCAAAATTAAGCAAAAACGTCGCCGGCAATATAGATTCTTGCGCCCGCAACGACCGTTTTCGGAAGTTATTTGCAAGAATACCGCAACAAAGTTTATTGAAATAGTAATATTTTTCAGTAGAGTGAAGTATCTTTAATAAATAGGTAACACTGTAAGCATATATGTGACCTTTCTTTGTCTTAAAATTAAGCAAAAACTGCACCGGCAATATAGATTCTTGCGCCCGTAACGACCGTTTTCGGAAGTTATTTGCAAGAAAGCCGCAAGAAAGTTTATTGAATTAGTAATATTTTTAAATAGAATGATGTATTTTGAATAAATGATACTCTGGGCGTGTCGTAATATTGTTGACTGAAATAGTAATATATTTCAATAGGCTACATTGGTTGACATCTATGGCTTTTCTTCGACACATCAGGCACAAACTTCACCGGCAACGGTAATTCTAGTTGGCACAACATACGTTTTGACAAAGCTGTTTGCCTTCTGGGACGTTTTCTTGGTAGCGAGAGATCACACACACGTGTACTATGATTTGTGTGAGCAAGGACCTATCTGGAAACGGATTAGCTCAAAAATAACATAAACAACGCGTCTGCTGCATCACTTATGCCACTTTTGACCAGTACGTAGTCACAGCTCCTGACGCTCGCTCGCTCAGCAGATGGGACGTGATGATAACACTACTCCATTTGTTTTGTATTTCTTTCGCTTTCTAGCTAGGCTGGCTGTGTGAAAATAATCTGCTTGTATAATGATTCTACTCTGTGCGCGAGTTATTTACAAACTTCACCAATGTGCATGGAGAGGGAGTTGGTACTCAGTTTCAATTTGTTCCTCAACAGTAAACAATTACAAACATCAAGATATTGATCATTGTTAATAAGCTTGGATAACGCACTCGCAGAACAACTTTAAACCTACACAATGCTGTTTCATATTTTCTTTTCACCGACGTATTCAAGTGTATCCACAGCTGTTATTTACGGTATAGCCGATTGCGTGTGCGTGCATGTGTGCGGACGGGAGCACACGTGAGGACTAGTGACACATCAGACGTGCTGTTGTCAAGTGTCGTACTGCCCTACGCCACGCACATCTGAGACATGCACTCGACGTTTGCTAGTGGCAATTGCGAACTGCTTTCATTTGTTAAAAGAATGATTTATAAACATTATTGTGTATACATCATTAAATGACATTATGGTAATTATTTTTAATAGCATTTAGTTAACAAAATGGAAAATGTAATAAAGCTTAAATAAACACGACATATAATCGTAATATCACAGGCACAAAGACAGACTGAAAAAGAGGTGAGCGAACGGCCTTTTTGGAATGGTTGGCCAGGTGGAGGGAATGTGGCGGGCGGGTCGCTGATGGCCGGGGGTTGGGAAGGGGCATTCGGGCCGGCCGGCTGGCCATCGCGTCGTGCGGAAGGAAAGGGCAGTAACGTATATTTTTAGAACAAACATGCCGCGTGCGGCAGTACAGTTTTAGAGAAATAACTGAAAAATTGGTGGCCATAATAAATGCAACGCAGTTTCTGTATTTTTCAAATTAAAATTTTTTTAGCAATTTTTTTCTTAAATTTTTTATGGTTCCTGGAAAAAGGGTCGTTACTTCGAGAGGGTCGTTATTCTCGGGATCGCATTATCGAGAGTTGACTGTATTGTGCAAGAAATCGCATTTTGTTAGTTTGTGCAGTACGTAAATGCAAATGCTTATCTATTTAATGAAGATAGTAACAGTAACCATTTTTATTAAGATGTTAATTTACTTGTATTTGCATTGTATTGGCGTATCGGCCGATCCACATTAGCAGCATCGGCAGATCGGTGTATCGGTAAAATTTGTGGATTGGCACAGCTCTACTTGTACCAACTTTTCAAATTGTTATATGTGAAACATTTAATGTTGAGATAACTGTTGAAAGTCAAACTACAAATATGCTTGCTTTGTGTAATGTGATGTAACTGACAGCCGGTTATATCACAGGTAGAGGTTAATTACATTTGGACATTTGGGTTTAGCTACTGCTGAACTACCATTAAACAAGTACATTGAGTAAAGTGAACAGACAAAAAATTAAATACATGAGGCAGGGGAAAGGTATCTGACTGGAAACTGGGAAAGAAATTAACTGAAACTACCACAATTTGCTTAGACAGTTTTATCGCGACTGGGCAGACAAAGTACCCCCTAAGTAGTTTTTCTCAAATTTGGCTCGGCTGGATCAAACTCAATTAAATCGCAGCCTAAAAATTGTTCATATAACAGTGTACCATCACCACCTCTTCATCAGGGCTAACCTCACTAATGGTGATGGTAACTAACAAGTACACAGGAACAAGAATGTGGATTGTGTGCGAGTTACACAGTAGCCAGACTAGCTCCAAGAGCAGTTATCTCAATCTCAGGGTTTCTTTCCGCCTTCCGTTCCCCTTCTGGTTGACTCAATTAAAACAACTGCTGTCTTAAAATTAACATTGAATCCTGCACTTGGTGAAAAAGGTCACTGTGAACTTAAATAACTTTAAAAGTTGCCTCACAGAATTATAGGTTTAGCCTACCGTTTGTGGTGTGAGAGGGGTGGGGTTACGGGTTCGTATCCCGTGCAAAACTTTGCGATGGGAATTACTATGACAATCTTCACGTGCAAAATAACCATAGCATAAGTAATACATGCTGAATGCAATGCTAAAATTTGTTTTAGTTCATATGCTTTGTAATTGAATAATTATTGTAACCTCTGCTGTCTCCTAGAGATACGGTACTTACACACACATCACAATATATATATATATATATTATTTAATAAGCTGCACATAATACATTCTTAAATATATTTGCAATCTTCAGACATAGACTTTTACTTCAAACAACATTTGTAACACATTACATTCTCTCTGCTTTAAAAAAAAAAAAAAAAAAAAAAATGGTTCCACAGTTAGGGAGAGTACATTATCTGCATAGCTACGAACCAAATTATTATAAATTGTGAACAAAATAAAAGATAATAAATTAATTGATTTTGTGAAAAAATTCAGAAATAAAAATACTAATGTACACATTAAGCAGGCTGCCAAGTTAAAGTAATTATTTAAAATTTAAATGAAACTTTATGCTTCACCTTATGACTTTTAACAACATAAACAAAAGAAATGTAAATATGTAGCAAGGGCTTAAAATTAAATAAATAAATAATGAAAAATAACAACATAGACATTATTATGAAAATATAAACATAAACACGATATTCTATGAGCACTACAGATTGCCCTTCCTCATTTTGATTTTAATAATTTTAAAGTAAAATGAAACAATATTAATAAACACATGTAGATGAAGACAAAAAAAGGTATACTTAATACAGTGGAACCTATATCCATTGTTTCTCAGGGGACTGACAAAAATTTTCAATACATGCAGACATTTAATGGATGTGGACTTGAAACGCAGACAAATAAGAAACGGGACCACAGAAAGTGTCCCATAGATGCGGACATTCAATACATGGGGGGTTCAATAGATAGGGGTTCCACTGTACATTACTTCAATGTATAACATTCATTACGTTTAAGAAAAATAGTAAAACGGTACAAAGTACACTTTCAACTTTTTTTTATGAGCGTTCAAAAAGCGCATCACTCAAGCGTGACTCCACACTGCCTGCAGTGTGTAATATAAACATATTACGGATTAATTGTTTTTTTATAGTTCAGAATTGTTTGTCTAAATTTGCAAATATTTTAATTAACCTTAAAAATTGTATTTTCAAAAAAATTATGTTGTATTGTATTTATTTGGAACGCCCCTGATATCAGTTTGATTTTATTTAGTTTTATTTGTTGTTTAAGGTTAGGATACCCTTCCATATGTTTATTTATGCTAAGAGTAATTGTTTAATGTTTGTTTATTTGGTTGCTAAGGCATTCTTTTGAAAGTATAGTTTTTCGTTAAGCGCTCAGCACAATAAATTCATTTGTTTTTATCTCTTTGGTTACAAGAGTAGGGATTTTAGAAGGTTTTTAAGTCAGTTCTTGGTCCTTTTTCAAAATTGACAGCAGCGTCCAGAAATTTATAGACTTCAAGACCAGCGTAACATGGTCTATCTTAGTAATAAAATGGACCAAGTTGCAGAAATTATGGTAGGGAGCGAGGGCCATCTGCAATAGGCCCCAACCAGGCGCTCGAGTAAATAATTTTAGTGCTGAGCTGCCAGTTTTGCTGTCCGAGGGACGTGGCGTTTCTAGCGCCATGTCTGACGCTATCCACATCCCCAATCCAGTTCTAGAAGAGTACTGTAAGCTGTTAAATTTTTTTGATGCATCACCGTAGCTCGACCAGGAATTCAATTTTTTTTTTTATTTTTTTTTCTAGTCAAGTCTGACTACCCAGTGGTCGTTTTCCAAGAGTTTCGTGAACTGCTGACTTAAATTTTTATCCGAAGAAACTTTTTTTTAAGGCTTCATTTCGTGCTGCGTTTTAATTTTCAATTAGTTGGCAACAAATTAGGACATTTTCGCTACCCCCTAAACTTAATTAATTAAAATTTTTTTTGTAAGTAAGGGTGTAGGATGTTAAACTTTTTTTTTCTTTTGGCACTTTTAAGTCTTTTAAGTTACTTCAATTAAATTAAGAAACTTTCAACACCAGTTGCATGATGATGATTTATTCCAGTACGGTTTTTTTAATTTAGTCTAGTTCGCTTCGTTTTGTAGTGCAACATTGCAATGTGCTCTAAAGTTTCCAAGGCGCCCATTATCTATTTATTTTATTATCACAATTCATTTATGATAAATTGTTGTTTTTCTGTTTTATGTGTTAAATGCTTGTTCTTGTTCGTATATATATATATATATATATATATATATATATATATATATATATATATATATAATATCTATAAAATAGAAGTGTAGCGGCGGAACAAGTCAATCTTCTGTTGACTCGCCATTTCAAAAATAAACAGATACTACCCTACTACCCCCTTATGTACTCTTTGGTTACTACTTGCTGTATCGTCGGTCGGTCTCATAGCAAGATGCAGATAAACTCTGTCCAAAACAGCTAATGTTATATATTCTTAGTTGAAACCACTTTCAACTTGGATAAAACATACGTGAACGTCTCTGAAGAATAAATTTCGTGGCAACAAGGTTTGTATGGGCCGATACACTACGCTCAAGCAGGTAACTTCGTCTATTTGCACTCGTTCAAAGCAATGTTCACACAAGTTTATAGACACACACAAAATGTAAGTCAATGTTTATCACCATTCAAACAGTTTTTTATATCTAAATACAGTAGACCCCTGATCTAACGACATCGGACCTAACAACATTGGCGATCTAACGACATAATTTCCAGGAACCCTGGAAAAATTTATATTTTCAAATTGATCAAAGCTAAGCAAAATGCAATTGATCACAGTAAAAAGTTATAAAAATTAATTTGCGTACAGTAAACAATAACATACTACAGTTATAATAAATTAGTGATATGCAGTTGTGAAAAAAAAAAAAAAGAACTGTAAAAAAATGTGAGAAACTTTGGCTGGAATGCAGTTAATGCGTGCACGCCTGGTGAGTTAAGCCTCCTGCGTAACATCGAGGTATGTGAGACATGATGTCTAATGCTGCCTTATCTCCTCCTCACTTCTCCACGCTCCCTCCACCCTTCACGCCTATCACACATTTTTCCACGTGCCCTCTCTGCACTTTCTTCTCCTTACTCCTACACGTCTCATCAGTGCCACGCAGTCAGCAATCGGACGTGCGCATAGCAAGGGTGTTGTATTGTTCGACTTGTTGCCTGTCCGTGTAGTAATTTGCTTGGTGAGTGCTGTACTGTAAGAAGCGCACGGCTAAAAATAGTTAACACCACTCCTGACTATCCATGCCAGTAAATAACCGTTCACTTCCCCTACCCCCTGCCGACAAACCAGATTGTGCTTGTGTGCACGCGGCTGCTCGCATCAATTTCCGGCGCCGGCTGTGATATTTCACATAACAACTAACAGCCTGTCTGGCCGCAAAGCAGTGCCACATGTTCGCTTTTGTTTCCCATCTTCTCCCAGCCATCGCCCACCGTCTGTTTCCGTGTCTGGTGAGAGCCCCGAGGGTTGGGGATGAAGAGGCGACATGGTTCTTTTTTTTTTTTTTATTGCAGTACGGCTAAAAAAAAGGACCAGCTTAGTACTCAGTCCGTAAACGAAACAAAAAAAAAGAAAGAAAACAATACTGCTTTCTCTAATCTTTTTTCTCTTGCTTCACATCAGGCTGCACTCTTCAGCTCGTCTTGACCTTGACAACTTCCGCTGTTATTGATCACTCTTGTACACCTCTTGATCACCTCTTGTACAAAGTGGAAATTTGTGGTTGTAAATACTATGGCTTCTTCTAGCGGTTGGAAGGGAGTAGGCCTAAAATGTTACGTCTCGTAGGCAAATGTCCATGTTACATTAAATTAAAGTTGGTTTTGTTCAGATATGTTGACATTTAAGTATTCCGTAGTATAATTTCGAGTTATAAAGGTTATAATTTCACTAAAAAAAATCCTCGTTTATCTTATGCACCCCCTGTTTTGAACCCAAAAAATCATTAGAAAAAAATTTGTTAGGCTACATGAGTAAATATGGTATATTTAAATATTTTTTTCATTACCAATTGTTTGTGATAAATTTTTTTATTTGCTGTCTGATGTGAAAAAAATTAAATTTTTCAACTTCGACTTTCCTTCGACATTCCTTCGCACAATTCAAGATTCGATTCGACTTCACTTCGCATTTAAAAACATACCTTCACACATGCCTACTATATACCGTGTTTTATCGCACAATCGTCGCCATCGCGTAATCGTCGCATCTAATTTTTGAGATGACAGAAACGGTAAAAATAATTCTATCGCGTAATCGTCGCACCGCAATGTTCTGTTTACATTTCTGTATCAGAGATGTTAACTACGCTCAAGAAGTACGACACTATTAGAACAAAATGGTTGCTGCAAAAATCGATTA
>PNEQ01002499.1:0-96396 GCA_003012365.1 Medauroidea extradentata
AACTAGTGCCCCACGAAGCATCTCGGGATCACATTAGACATATGCTGACGCCGAAAAACGTGTATAAACGTATTTAAGAAGTTACGGAAGTTAAGTTTACGGTTACGTTACGTTTATGCCAACATGAAACCACAATTCTGCACAACAAACAAATTTAGAAAAAGAAATGGATAGGGTGGGTAGGCCAAGTACCTTACACCAGTCTCCACAGCGCGGCAGTGGACAGCACAAGAACTAATTCACAGATAGTGCTACGCGTCTCCGTTAGAATGTGCTGCAGTGCCGCGCTCTATCGATTAATTCTCTTACCGATAGAATGCAGTGGTGTGCAGCGTGGTTATTTACACTCGCGTCCCGTGGTAAAACAAGCGAGTTTATATTAAAAAAAATACGTAATATTATTTATGCAGACTTTGTACAACTAATTTATTGCCGTAAACGTAAAAATAATTTGTTTCTCTGATGCTAAAAAAACGCTCGAGTGCAAAGTATTTTTAGCGAGCAGACCAACACGAGTTTCTTTCACGAACGCGGCTGCATACAAGCTACAATGGCAGCAGCCGCCACACATATTCAATTATTATTTTACCGTTGTCTCGCAAACTTTTAATTCAGTTTTCATGAAGAATTTTTTTTTACTATTTTTCATGGGATTTTACTTAACTTTGTTGGTGGAGCGGGTCGGAGAGAGACGGAAATATTCACGGCTCGGCGATGTTAGTCATCACTTCTCGTGTTGCTGGCGCACGCAAGGACGGCCTAACTCGCCATGCGCACGCTCGCCGAGCGTCCCACTGGAAGTTTTTTCGCCGATTTTTTTTTCGCGGCTGTGGCTTACCTGTTGCGGCAAATGCGTTTTGTTATTGTTTTGAGCCAATATGCTTTTTTAAAATTACATTAAATTCCGACGAAACATGTCCGATAATTAAACTTTTTTTTTTTCGAAAAAAAAAAAAGGGGGGGGGGGGGTGTGTGAAGTCGGATTTAACAAAACATTGATTTAGAGTAAACATTTTCGGCTCCCATGACATTTCGTTAAATCGGGGTTCTACTTTAGTTCTGATAACCTAACCACAACCAAAAAATTAGAGTTTGGACTCACTAGCATGTTCTTCCCTTTGCTGGTTCGCGTGCATGGTATTGTTTAGTTCAGTCGCTGAACCTGGCACCAATGTTACACACAGGGGGTTAAACGTCCACGTCTTGCCCTCAATGCTCACCCTCAGATCTCCATCCGTGTAGATCTTTATAACTTTCCCAAGTTTGCCCAGGGCCTGCACATATTGACAGAAACATAAAAATAACATGTACACATAAACAACATGTGACCAAACATATTCCTTTTCTCTGCTATTTTATTTTACTATACACTTACAGCCTTTTTTGCTGAATTGAAGTATACAGTATAACCTTGTTAATACAAACACTGTTAATACAAAATTCTCATTAATACAAAGTGGTTTTCTTTCCCCTTGGAATGAGATATTAAATATGAACTTTAATCCAAAGCAAAGAGTTCCCCAATACAGTGAACAATGTAATATTACATTCAGTTGTTAAAAGAAGTTGTGGTGTTGATATGAAAGTTTGTTTTTCTGGACTAAACATCCTGGAAATATAATTACAGAACTTTTTTGGGTTTTCTAAACACCTGTTAATAAAAACCTCATTATTATAAACTGCAAAAAATTACGTCCCTTCAAGTTTGTATTAATGAGAATGCCTGTTAGCTCTTAGAGTATAATTTTCTTCAGAATACATTATCCTACTGAATTAAAATGAAATTTCATTAAAAAAATTACTAGTTTAATGTGGAAATGAAACAAACTTCAGGTAGAAAAGCACTACCAATATTAAATTTTTTTTAAAATTAAAATTATATAGCTTTTCTTACAAACACAATAACTTTATGAAGTCATTCTCAGAAAATGTAATACCAAGTTTACAATACTGAAAATAGTGGTGAGTACAAAATAATGTGTCACGCATTATGGAATTGTATAACATTATTTCTGTCTTATACATAGGATACTTAAGAAACATGACAAAACAGCTAGTCATATATAAACTGGAAAGTTAAGAGTAGAAAAAAGTACAACACTTCAAGTAACACAGTAATAATCAGTTGACATGTTTATAAAGAGGCTGGGAACTAAACGCCTATTTTAAAGATATACATACATCTTAAAAGGGTCTAATTATGTGATTAGATGACTTACACTCTTCATGACTTCAATCCACTCCCCGTGGCCTTTCTGGTAGTCTCGAACCTGGGCTAGGTCATGCTTCACTCTGACTACGTCACCAACTGCGAAAGTGTGGCTTTTGGTCAGCGTTCCCGGGTGGAAAGTCCAGCGGTTGTTGCAACCCTCATACTGAACACGAATGTCTCCACGGTCCGTTACTCGGTGAACAATACCAATCTTACCAATGAACTATCAACACAAAAAAGTTTATTTGTAGCCAAACATTCGTTGAAAGATACACACACAAATTTAGCACTACTCACTTACACTTCTGAGTAAATTTAGAAATGTCCTAGATACTTGGAAGATGTGCTTGATTGAACCAGTGTTGGAAACTACCTACTTGTTCACGCAAGAATGAAACTTACACAAGGTTCCTAACCAATTACTGCCCATTACAACTATCTCTAGACTCTTTCCTACTAAAAAAACTTTATTATGTCAAGAAGACACTTTATAAACAGTAACAGCAAAAACCATCCCACTTTTTGTTTCTATGTATCTTTGGTATGCTTACAAGTACAGTCGAACCCCGATTCTACGGACACTCACGGTTCCCAAAAATTTGTCCGTACGACCGAGTTGTCCATACAAACAGATAGGACCAAATTTCGGCTTGACAGCCCCCCCCCCCCCGCCCTTGTTTCCACGTGGCCCGGGCGTGAGAGAGAATCAGTAAGAAGTGTCTTGAGGATACGATCACGTTTTCAAAGAGACATCCGAAAGCAGGTGTTCTTACACATATTATCTTAGTAAATGCCGAAATATTCAGAGTAAATTAATGCTCCATTTGTGCGTAAAAAATAAAAGCGTAAATAAAATGACGAAAAACAAAATGCAACGTTGCCATTAACTTTACGTGAAGCGGGCAATATTTGCCGTGTTTACTTATGCCACTGGCAAATAAGATGTTTAACAGTGTTTCAGGTTGATAAAGAATGGTAATTTTGATAGGATGCTGCAATATAAACAAAATAATACCAGAAATGTACGTCAGTAACTTCTAAACGTAAACGATTTTAAACAAGGCATGTTGGTTTCTCTTTACGGGCAGAAGTTTTATTCACGTCTTTTTTATGTATTAAGTTAACGTTTGTATAGTGCGATAATATATACTGACTTAAATTATACTTCATTTCTTCAAAAAAGATTACAAAGTCAGTTAAAATGAACGAAAACATGTAGCGCAATGTCTCTGAACAATACGATACAACATACGTTTACATGTTTCTTGTGAGAAAATAAAGTATTTTATCTTACTTCCTGTGATAAAACATAGATTAGTGAAACTATCCAATGCAATTATGTGCAAAATAATGTCCGTAAAACACGAACAAGTAAAATTAACGGTAAATGACTATAAAAATATACGGCCTCAGCGTAGCATGTAGGCCTAACTTCATAATAGTGTGTATAAACGGCTCGTGATTATATTTGGCCTCTTACGAAATTATATGTAACAAATATATTTTGTCGTGTACACTTTCCACTTCGAAATTTTAATCAAAATCCAAATCACAGTCCGTGAAGAAAAGCAAAAATTTAAAACGTAAACATAGCAAGTAATTCCTCGGGAAGAATGGTGCCGCTGTGACTTGAGTTGGCGAGGGGGAAAAAGAGCAGGAAAATGGTGGAGTTACAATATTTTTTCGCTTGTGCCGCCCACCCAGTGCCGTCATTGGCTGGCAGCTGCAGCTATAGGGGCGGGGAATGAGCTATGATGAGCAGCACAGACGTCGCCAGAGAGAGAGAGAGAGAGAGAGAGAGAGAGAGAGAGAGAGAGAGAGAGAGAGAGAGAGAGAGAGAGAGAGAGAGAGAGAGAGAGAGAGAGAAAGAGAGAAAGAGAGAAAGAGAGAAAGAGAGAAAGAGAGAAAGAGAGAAAGAGAGAAAGAGAGAAAGAAAGAGAGAAAGAGAGAAAGAGAGAAAGAGAGAAAGAGAGAGAGAGAGAGAGAGAGAGAGAGAGAAGCGGATGCCGCTCTGAGAAACAGCTGGCGGCAGGTCAGTGACCTATCTCGCGCTCTGCGGCTTACGCACGCAACTGTGTTTCGTAATGAATTTTTGCCGTTTTCATCACGAAACACATTGTCTGAGGGCTGAGCTCATTGTTTATACATATTGCGACTTATAACGACGTTTTAATAGATCTCTGCAACTGATTTTCAATTACTAAAATTTTAATTTTTTCATTTTTCGCGGAAATCTGTACGTACGAGCAAAGTGTACGTACGAACCGAGTGCCGTACAAGCGGGGTTTTACTGTACTTTCATTTTTGTTCTGATAAAGAAACTAATAGCTGAAAACTAAAATAACTATCAAGTACTTACGAAATAAGCATATCTATATCTGATAATGGACACAATAAATCTCTGTTCATCCCATGGCTGCTTATTAATTGCACGTTTATTCATAAGACAACTCAAAAAACTTAATATTATATGTTAATACTTTTAATGTTAAATTTTATACTTAAAACTGAATGTATTCATCTATTTGAGGACATAAGAAAATATTTTAAAGACACCCCCCTGTTTTCAATAAACTTTAAAAGTTAAAACTGTATCAATATTCCACGCAAGAGATTTACTTATTTTCATTCCGTCATGAAAATGTGATACAGTGGAACATCTTTTATTACACTCATCAAGGGACCTGGAAAAATTGTTGCAAAATGCAGGAAAGTGCAAAAAGATACAAATTTACAATGTAAAAGCAGCAAATAGGACCAGAAAAAGTAGATGTAAAATGAGGGCAGGTGTAAAAATGGGGGAGTAAAAACAGGGGGAAGGGGTGAAAAAAGGGGGTATAGGTGGGCGGGGGGGGTGAATGATGGAGGGATGTAAAAAGGGGTTCTACTGTATTTGTACAACCTTGATTATTTTAATTAGAGTACCTGAAAGTGGATGGTGCAAGAAATCACGTCCAAATATCTTAAAATGCTAAAAAAAAATTTTAAACTAAACAGTTAGAAAAATGTATCTTTCATGTAAGTGCCTGACCTCTGCCATGCGAGGATTCCAACCCCCGTGACCCTCCTGCATGTGTTTCAACGTCTCAACATCCATTCGCACAGTGACCTTGTCACCTACGTTGAAGGTGAGGTGGCGTGGAGAGCTGGGCAGCCGACACGCTCCAACTTGCTGGTCCAGACCCTTACCTGCCACAACACACAACACCGCTCACTAACTTGAAAACCCTGATAACTACATACAGCCATACTTTAGAAAACAAATACTGTAGTTATTTATATATTTGGTGATGTGTGTGTCCTCAGACAATTCACTTCTTTGGTAGAGGTATGCGGAGGAAATGAGAAAGGGAACCTGAGAGAGCCAATATTTAAGTATTCATCTTAGTATTCACGACGAGTGATTTTCGGGAAACCGTGGAAAGCCGAAATCACGACGGCTGGAGCTAGCAATTGAATCCAGTTACTCCAGAACACGACATGACAACATACACAAATAATGTGTATATGCTGATAAACTTTGAGCAAAAGACTAAGAAATGAATACAGAGGCCTACAATCTGTCAGTACAAGAATTTTAGTTTTTGTTGCAGAGTAGGCAGTCCTGAATACAGAGTTTCCATGGCTATAAAAATACAGTGGATTCTCTATCGTTTCTCTTAGTGACTGACAAAAAATTTCAATACAAAAGGGAATTGAATGGATGTGGTTTTGAAATGCCATAAAATAAATACACTGGCCCCAGAAAGGGTTCCATGGATGCACATATTACAATATATTAGGTTTCAATACATAGAGAATCCACTGTATTGCCTTTTGCTACTAGTGATTAAAATATAATTTCTTACTGTTAAAAACTACGTCATCTTTTATTTATATATTCTTGAAAAAATGACACAAAAATTATAATTTGAGATATATGACTAACACTGAGTCCTGCAGACTACTGTCGCTAAAACTAAAGTACAAATAACAACTGTAACAAATACTTACCCAAAACAGGAAGGTGGTCACGATAATAGTACCCTCCCATTGCCTCCTGACCTTGGGCATACTTCAAGTCTACCTTTCCTTTATGACCCAGACGATATACATTTGTCGAGCCCGACGTCCAGGTCACATTCGCCACAGATCGACCAGACTCATTGTCCCAGCCTCTAATATCAATTACTCTACCAGTCTTACCTGCAAACAAATATGATTAAACAATATAAAAAATTCTACCTGGAAGAGACTGACAAATACTGTTCATCTAAACCTGTCAAACTATTTTTGCTTCAAGAGCTTTTACTGAGTTTCCCATCCTTATTAGGGCTAGATGAAAGAAGTAGATGGGAATCAGAAGGGAATCAGAGGGTGCTTATTAAGAAACCATTACAATATTCACATGGAGTGACTTTGAAAAATCCTGTAAATCAAAATCAGGATGGCCGAAGCCAGGAACAGAACACAGGTCATCCTGAATGCAATGAAAATGTTTCACCACTGCTCCACTTTATCCAATTGCTCCACCTCGCTTTTTAATGTACAATAAATTCTCAATTTACATTGCTTTGCGTAGTCACTTTCATTAAAGTGCCTTTCCTACTATGATAATGTAAATTTACGTAGTTTAATTTATACTATTTTTAATGCATGCCTCATCTCTGTTTTATTGCAATACCTCAATTTTTCAACATAACTTATACATTTAAAATAATTCTCTCCAAGAAAAATATGTTTTAAATTACTACAGACATACCTAATGAAAAAAAAAATCACAGATGTGGTTGAACAACGACTCATCATTACAAGTAGATGAGCTTCATTTATTGATGTTTTCACTTAACATTTGTCATTCCAAGAACCTAACCACAATGTATTATCATCAGTGAATATAACCAAATTGTAAGCTAACACTAACCAGAAAATACGCAAGACAGAAAGCTTCTAGCAGCTCACTTACCCTCTCCACCATCTTGGTTATTCCAGTCCCAGTCAGCACCTCGCACCACCTTGGCACCTACAAATATGCCCTTCAACTGAATCTTCACACAGCCCTTTCTTGGACCCATCTCCACACTGTCAAGAAAGAAAAAAGTTCCTGAGCCATCTCTGCATAGTTCAAGGGGATGCAAGGTGGCTTTAAACTTCGACAGCAAGAATGATTGGAGCTGGGAATCAAACCCGGGTCCCTCCACAGTGTAGGTTCAGCATTTACAGTTGCATACACTAAGTAAGTCCTGTTAAATTCTACCAGTGTATCCAGCCACTACTACAGAACATAATGACTACACTGTTATTTTTTGTTGTGGGAAAAAATTGACAACCTTCCCAAAAACCTTCAAGAAATGTTCTCCTCAAATCCAAAACTCTTAACAAAACAGTTAAAGGATTTTCTTGAAGAACAAGTTTTCTACTCCATGGAAGAATATTTGAATCATAAACATTTGAAAGACTACATATTGTCACACACTGCACAAATCTCTTCCTTTTATTCTTCTGCTTCTCTTTCCTGTTTTCAGTTTCAGAAAAATACCAAAACAAAGAATTTATAGAGTTGGTGTACAGAAGGAGCTGACGAAGATTCAACATGAATTCATATAGCATATGAGGCAGCAGTGTCTGTATAAACATGTGTAATAGTTGTAAATGTACAATAAGTTTTCTACTTATTATGTAATTTTCATGAATTGTGTAATGTCTTTGTACTATTGTGTATTGAAAAGATCTTACGGATGCAGTAAAACAAACGAACAACCAAACACACACACTTGTATGCACACACATACACAAGGTATTCAGAAACAAACACGTAAAAAGCACACCACGTGAATACTAGGTTAAATTTTAGATGAAAATGTAAGTGGCAAAATGTTGTACAATGACATTATATATGCACAATGTGGCAACATAGCACTAGTCCCCTCTTGACCTCCACAGACATATGTATTACTTACCTTACTACAACTGCTCTGACCTGAACATTATGGGTGCAGGTTAACATTCAGAGCAGTTCAAACATGAGTCTACGTTTACTTGACGTAACATACATAAAATAATACCTGGACTTGGAGCGCAATAGGAGACTTTCTCAGTGCAGTGTTGCCATATTGTGCACATAAAATGTAGTCTTATATTTTGTCACATTTTAGTCTCCAATTGAGCTCCGCATTTGCATCATGTGTTTATTCTGCATTTGTTTATGGAAATCCTGTATACACATAGATTACATACAGAGAGTGAAACAGGCTACTATTACCTACAATGTCTGCTTTCGTAGAGTGTAGGTACTGCTACCAACTAAGTTATTTTCAAATAAGAATAATTATTTATGATTAAAAAATTAAAATGGAATCTTTTGGGTTTCACAGAGTTAATAACTCAAGCGAATGAAAAGAGTTATAAGTCAGAAAACATTTTCATGCGGCAAACAATATTGGCTGTTGGGTCAGTCCAAGTGAAATCTTCAAGGAAACCAAAGCTACACCATTTTAAATTTGATTGAAAATTTTTTGTATGCTACCTTATCCTCTAAGTGAATTATAATTTTACCTACAAGTGGCAAATGGCAGCCATTTTACATGCATGCTGCAAGAAAATTTCACAAATTTCAGAGGTTTATGCAATACGCTGTTAATTGTTTAAATAATCACTAATTAAGGATTCTTAATGTCGTTTAAAAGCTTATATAAGATACTTTTACACTCTTAATTTTGAATCTAAGCAAGTTTTATGTTTCTACAATGAAGGCCACCGGATTTCAGCAGTACGATGACTGTTTTCATCCACTTTATACCCCATCCTGCTTCGCCAAAGTTACATTTACAGATCCGTCATTTTGTGTGCTCAGAATCACAATGTTCTTCATAGAAAAAATGTACTATTATTTATAAATTATTTGCAGAGTGCGGCAGTTTAGGAAGTAGCCCACTCATCATCAACTTGCATTCATGTTTCCACTTTCCAGTGTCGGCCAAGTGCTTCTAAATTCTGGAAAGTACTTCTAAATAACAAGTCCCTTCTTACGCAACAACCTCTTCTCTGGTGCAACTCGCGAAGGTATGAGTTAGAATATTTCAGTGATTACGAAAACATGACTTGCTGCAACAATTAAAATCAATGGCGGGTCACACCAAATGCGCCAGCACTTCTACATATTCTTGGGGCCCGTGCCGACAGTATCTCAAACTTACAAAAACTATTGTCCTCTTGCTGCTCTAGCAAACAAAATTCAACAACCAAACCATCCAGCAGCTTCCTATTGCTCAGGCCATGCCCCACAGTAACAACCTTCAAAATTTAACGATGTTTCCTTCACTGAATTGTACCGTATTTGATTGTATATTATTTGTTTATTCTATTGTATTATTTATAGTACTGTTTTACTTATTGTATTATGTTATCTATTGTAATTTTTCTCCTTTTTTTTACTTGGTAGTGAAGATTACTGTGTAAGAATATGTTAGACACGGCAAATTGTAAACCGGCCTTGGAGCTGAATTTTGTTCGTGTATAAATAAATAAATAAATGTCACTGTTTATTTCAATAACTTTTTCCAAAAGAAAAAATTAGACGAGCATTTCATATTATATCACTTATTCTTATTCAATTTCTAATAATGCCTATTTACGTATAATCTTATTGTTTACCGCGACTAGTCCTGACTGATTGTTTGGTTTTATGGGCATTCCTCTGTTTCAAGCCTTCGGAAGAAGGGATGAGTACATTTTAAAACAGCAGGTCGTCTGGTTGCAGCTGCCCGCAGTGCGAAATCCCTACCACAATGGCCAATTCAAATACCACTGTCTCAAGCATCCTATGGAGTTACGTGTCCAGTCGCTAGCCTTGGGTGGGGGGCAACCCCTTCCCCTCCTCTCAAGACCACACAAGCTGCCCAATGGCCAACTACACAGTCTTCTACTCTTGCTTGTAATTTATAATATCCTTAAAACTAATTGATATTTCATGTGAGTTACAATTAATTATTTTCAATTTCTTGTAGATTACAAGCGTCACACTACTCAACAACAGTTAAATTCTTCTGGCCAATTTAATTCACACTTAAAATGAAATAGGACTTTTTAAATACAAATTTGACAAAATTAAAAAAATTTAATTTATTTTGTATTTTCAAAGGTCTGTGTACTATACAAGGGTGAAAATAACAGAATGATACAACTTGTGTTCTAAAGCACGTAATTAAGATTACCACTCCTAAAAAACTCAAATTTTCATGTCATCCCCCACATGATTTTTGTTGCCTTTCCAACCAGAAAATTTTCACTTCCCTTCAATGTCGGATACCATATTTTCCTAGGAAAAAAGTCTTCTAACAAAGTAACTTCGACACTGCTTATTGTTCAACATGTAGAATCTAGGCACACAAAATGTCAAGTCTTTAAATGTAACTGTGCTTAAGCTCAATGTGGCATAAAATGAGTTGAACTTAAAATATATCAGAATGCTGAAATCAGCTGGTTGCCATACTGAAAATATAAAACAATTTTGCAATATTAATAAAGTGTGTAACAGTCTTTTCTATACACTCATAAATGACACTAAGAATGAAGATGGTACCTAGAGACCCAATTTAATAATTACATGATTCTTCTGAAATATTTTCACAACAAATGCAACCATGAATAATAATAATAATTTTGTGTTTATTTTAATTATCGAATTATTAAACTTGAAAAATGCCATATATTCGAACACCCCAATAAACATTGAAAACATGTTCTTAATGGCTAACACGTGTATGATGTAATTTCTACTTCGCAATGATAGGAAGAGCTGATATCGAAGGATCAAAAAGCAATATCGCAATGAATCCTTGGCCGCCACTAGCGAATTATCCCTGTGGCAACTTTTCTGACATCACAGAGACAACAAAAATTTTTAGAACTAAATTTCAAATGGAATGACCCTGTTACTAGCAACCAGATGACAAAAGAAACCAGAAAGTTTCTCTTCGCAAACAACCACATATATACAGGCTACAATTAGCAAAAATTTGTGCTATGAACAGTCAATAACACAAAAACAGTGAATTTTAATATTATCAGAGGACACATTAAGTCAGGACTACCATATAATTTTCAAACAAAGGTTGTGCTTGTAATAGATACTTGGTAATTGAACTCATCAAGATTATGCACACAATACAGCAAACTATGCAATAGAAAATCACATGCAATTTTTCAATATCGACAGTACAGAGTTCAATGCTGAAACAGAAAAATAGTACCCATATTTACTTTCCCATGAGCATAAAATATTTTTTATTTGCATTTGATAAAATTGACAACATATACATCCACGTGGACATGAAAGACACAAAAACAAAAACTAAATTACTAACATCACTGCGAGGAAAGATGACGGATATAGCTACATTTACTATGTATAGTATACGCAAAATAGAAATAATGAACCATAAGCAACACAGCATCAATCAGTAGGCTCGGCATACACAATATTGAGAACACTTGTCACATAGACTACAACAACATTCATGTTAAAAATACACGGAAGGGATATCCACAAGAAAAGCCATTGAAACACAATCAGAATAAATACGAGAGGCCACAAAAGGCTTGCACACCGAAGTTTTCAATGTAGCCTCTCTCACCAAATAAGAATATTAGGCAGTATTCATAAAGGACAAATTGGTAGACTGTAAATAAAACATCTGCTGGAAAATATAAATTTTTATTTATTTACTGTCCCAATCTGTTACTGCAGTAGTTACTACCTGGTAAACTTTATGCACTACTTCACAAATTACTATTTTTTTTAGAGCTGGCAAGTGCCACATTGAGGCAAAATCAATTTTATTTTATTTGAAAAACATATATCAGATGACGAACTGCAAACGGTAGTAAACTAATGTTGGCAAAAAAATATAATGGTGAGAACTAAATTGTGGAGCACAGCAGGCCACATGGACTCACATCAGCTTGAATGTCACATATGTACTCATTCATGGAATAGATTGTCAACGTACCACACATAACATCAGTACGTGACCTACTTGGGCAGAAAATGATAAATAAGTGGAAAACTTAAGGACGTTGCTTACCTCGGAGCCCTGGGGTGTTAAAGGATAGGGATAAACATGTTAAACTATATTTGGTGGGGCTCAGTACCTGTCTAACAAACATATACGCCACCACTGGCTTTCGTGTTCATATCTACGAAGCCCACATTGCTATAGGATCTGAGCGGATGTTTTTATACTCTGAAAACTATGACAAAATAAGTATTTTCATTATAAAAAAAACTCAAGAACATGATCTCATATTTTCCCCTACATTTTTATCCCTGTAGAAATATTCTCCACTTCTCAACGCAGAAAATTAATTTTGTCCTAAAGTGATATCACTAAAAATGACTGAGCACTGCCGAATATAGTTTAAAATGGAAATCCATCCTTACCAGGGCTCCCAGGTAGGGCAGCCCCCTTAAGTATGCAAGAGTGCCGCCAACACTCACCCACTGGAGGACGCTGTTTCGAACCTCTGGAAGAGGTGGGTGAGGTCATGCTTGTCAGCCATGTAGCAGTGTGTGCACAGATCATAGTCATAGCAGCGCACACACTTCCAACGCATCCCCACAATGCCATGCTTCTTACAGCCATCACAGATTATGTTCTGATGCTTGACACCTTCACAATAACCAATATTTCAGTCAGCATGACCTGTACTGCAGTTGCAGTGCACTGCAGCAAGAACACACACTGCATGGATCAGCCAGGCGCATGCAGGACGAAGCAGGAGCCTATGTACAGTTTGAACTCGTTAACAACACAATTAATGCTATGTCTCAAGGAACACTTCCGGCTCTCTTTCACCTCCTTATTGGATTCTTTTTGTCTTTATCCAAATTTCAAAAACAAATTGAGGTACTGCAATTGTAAATTCTTTCCGTATTTTCCTTGCATTACAGTAGAGATGAAATAACAGCACGTATTAATTACAGTATTACTACACAATGACTACCTACATAATGAATTTTAAATTAGTAGTTCATATATGTCTGTACTGTAACACAAGGTGAATAGAAAATTATCTACAATTACAGATTTTTATTCACAGAAAAAAAATTAAAGACTCTAACAAGGATAGCGAAACAGAAACCTTAAATAGAAACTGCATGCATTTAGTAAGACTTTCATTCTTATTTTTATGGATTGTACAGAAAACAGAATACAAGGTAGAAGTTAATTTATGTAAATATGTATACTGTCAGTAAACAAGTTATGTTTTTCCCCCCATTCCACAAATAATTACTTAGCAGCCTTCAACTGACGTAAGCATTCAATAAATTTCTACTCCCAACCATTCAAATGTGTTCAACCTCACAACACCAACCCAAGACAGAGGTAAAGCATGTATTGAATGAAGCCATCCATAGTTATTCACAGCAGGGATTATCAGTACAGTGCTTATCAAAGTTTGAACAAACATTACATGGTGTACTCTTAACAACAAAGAGTTCAAATAAGACTTGTTACTGACACACTTACACTTTTCTTAAAATGTGCTGTACGTTTTAATGGAGTGAGACAAAGTACCAATAATGCAAGCAGAAAGAAAAGCATTACACAGCCATGCTGCAGCACACAAATCATAAAGCAACTTTTATCTCATTATTTTTATTTAGAGAACATGCAAGACATTCACATCTGAACAAAAGTATATTTATAAACTTCATTAAACAAAGCTAAACACTGAAGACATTAGCTTTCCAAATTTAACATATAAACACAACCAACAAAAATTTCCAACAAGCTTTTGAAAAGTAGTAGCTGCAATAAATAAAAAGATACATACTCCTGACTGCAAACAAAAAAATATAACACCTTAACAGAAGTAGGAACGAGTTTCTATAACAAACTGAAATGAACTTCAGAGTTTAAACACAAGAATTAACACCTAGTCAGGCATAGATAAGAATCAAACTAACTCGCATATTGCATGCAAAATGTTCTTTGGGACAATAAACATTTACAATAGTTTTCTTAGTTTACAGTAAAACACTTGAGTGGCGAGAATTAGGTGAGGTGAGTAGGGAGCAGCAGCAGAATGGAAAGGCAGAAAGAAACAAGAATATTCTGACAAAACCCACCTACGAATAGCAACATCCGCCACATTTCCCAAGTAGGAAAATCGGGTCAGACCCAATCAGTAATCAAATACAGACTGCTACGGTAACAGGCACAGGGTGCATATAAAAAAAATTTAACTACTGAGTCAGTATTGTCAGTTTACTTTATCAATTTTAACCATCTTTGGTATAACATTTACAAGTAACCAATGAACATGCTTCCAGTATACTTTTGTGAAAGTTTGTTTTCGACTGCTTTCTCTCAACAAAATGCCTTACAAAGACATCACAGTTTATATGCTTGCCTACTTACTCATTAGTGGTTCAGAAACATTGGACCTATAAGGGTGACAAAGTAAACCTAACGACGGTACATCGTCACAATAAGTTACGCGCTAAACTAGCGTGCAATAATCTTACTGATCAATTTTTACTACGGGACTTTAAGTGGTGGACACATAATTGTATCGATGGATTGTCTGTAGCAAAGTTCAGAGAGTGGTTCTAACAGAGTTTCACACCCAGTTAGAACAATTTGAAGCACGTCTGAAAAATCCCTTTTTAGCTAAGTTGGAGGGCTTCAAACAATGTTTTTATGAGCTTGGTGTCTTAACAATGACATTCTGTTCATGTCCGAATTGTTTTCCTTTCATGCGCTGGCACAGTGGGCACATATTGAAGTTTCATTTTAAAACTTATTTCCTCGCATATTACAACACATTTGAAGGACATGGTAGGCGACATCCGTAAGAGAGGTACACACAAATAAACAACGAAGATGGTTAAAGCACTTCAAATAATTATGCATATTCTTTGCCAATAACGTTAACCAACACAAAAAAAAATCTGAAAAAGGCCTTACCACATGTGCCTCAAGTAAATACCTAAAACTAGCTAATATTTTTACATTCTTTGAACCGCTAGTGATTCTGCAAAAAATTGGGGCATTTTACCTTCTCCTTATCCAACATACTAAGACGACTACATGTTCCCCATATCAGAAAACTTACTCTTTGTATGCTATATAGTCCAAGACTATTATAACGCTGGTGTTGGGAGACAGTTCCAGCCTGCTGTATTGTTTCTATGGCACAGTACATCGAGCACAATTTTTCAGACTGGGGAACATAACAGACAATGCTATAAAATATTTCCACTGAATGAGTTTATGGTACTCCTCAAAATTAAAATGTTAATAGTAATTGATATTGCAAATCATCACAATGTTTTCATTAATATATTTTTTTAAACTAAATATGAATATATCAATAAATCAAATATTACGTAATTAAATAATTACTGTACTTAGTGTGTGTACTGCAGGTAATAGGTTTGCAAAACAACTACAAAATAATTTTAGAAAAGATTCCTCACAACAAATACTCTCGGATGATGGGTTAAGTTAAAAGCATTGCTTTGTTGCTGTTGGAATTGCAAACATACTGTGTTTGTCAACAATTACACAGGATGACAAAATTGTGCATGTGAATATGGTCTGCAGTCTGTAGAGTTAGAAAAGATAAATTTTAATTGTGCGAAGTAGAAGGCTTGGTATAATTTTACAAATTTACACAAACACCATAAAATGAGAAAATAACATATACAGACATACATATGTATATATGTATATCTGTCAGCGAGCAGTGCACCCACCTGCTGGGGCATTGTCGAAGACTCGCAGGTCGTAGCGATCATCGTAGCCAACTCGGTAGTTAGTGCGGGAGCCAGAGTCCCACTGCACGACGACAGTCTTGTTGGGGGTATTGCTGCCCGGCTTGCCCAGCTCCACCACCGTGCCGCAGTGGCCCTCGCCATCGTCCTGCAGCCCCCAGGTCCAGTCCGGCCCGCGAACTACCCGCAGTCCCACCTCCAGCATGGCTATCGCCGCCCCTTCAGCCACACATCCCCCCTGCCTGCACACACATGATACACAACAGTTGCCGACAATAACCTCACAGTGCATTTGGAAATAAAGGCCGTTCTCAGGGAACACCACATATACTAACTGAACAATGTGGAACATACAGCCCACTTTTTCAGTTCTAATCTGTGTTAACTTATGTCAAACTTAGTTTCTACTACACACTGACGACAAATCTGTTGGTGATTAACACAGAATAGAACACAGTAAGTGCCACAGTATATTATACAGTAAGTCCACAGTCAATGTCATGTCACTAATTCCAACCATAGCTATATGTCACATAGCTAATTTAACTTGTGAAGTTATGTGCTAAGAAACTACAAATATGCTGGAAAAACCAATACTGAGTTGGGATTGGACAACAAAGACTAAGTTACAGTTTATCCAATGAACAAACACACTTATCTCACTGTTCTGTTGGCAAGGTTTGTCTAAGTTATGCTGTAACTCACAGTTTAGTAAGGTCCTAACATTGTTTCATCTTCCCTTGTTCAGTCAATATGTCAAAACAATGTTTCACAGAAATAAAATATACAATTCAATTTCTGAAATTACATTTAACAGCTCTAAAAAAAAACACTTGTTTGTGAGGTAGGCTACAGTATCATGACAAGCTGTATTATTGTGGACATATACGCCATTGCAATATTATGTCGTCCCAGAAATCTCAGACAGAGACTAACAACGTAAAACAACGAAATACGAAAAAAGAGAAAACGAGCCAAGTTGGCTGTAGTCTCTTTTTTCGTATTTCGTTGTTTGTCTTTCCTAGTCTCTTTCTAAGATTTTTGGGATGACATAATATTGCAATGGCGTACATCCACAATAATACAGCTTGTCATTCTGTCCCATCGCATGAAACATTCAAAGACACTACAGTATCATGTTTCACTCAAATTGTGGGTCCTAAAGCCAGGTAGGCACTGGCCTTAACAGAAGACCTTGACTAGTTCATGAAGATGTTTACTGTTACTTTTTAAACAAAACTGTTGTTAAAACATGTTCCTAATACATGTATCTATTAAAAGAATGCCCAGGCCTACTTCAAACTACACTTGTAGGATTTTAAAAACAAGGAATGTCTATTAGACACACATTTTGGTGCCTCTCTAAAAGGCTAAAAATTCCTTTTCCAGGCTACTGTGTCTGGAAAAATTCAAACTTGATTTGTAAAAGGACAGACGTTCTTGTTTGACTTTAGGCCTTATTTTCCACGCCTAGAATTATAAGATCACCACTAAAAGTTCCATATAAAAATACTACTTTAATAACAGTGCACACCGATTTAGTGGTCTACATATAAAGACTGCTGTTGAATAGCACCCTTATAGCTACCTTCTGTTATTGCCTCCAGCAGGAAAACAGCTTCAGGCAAGTCTTCTCGTAATTTTTACCTCACAAGTCAACCATTCACTTTGACACTGTAGGCCTACTTATTCCCTGAATGAGTGGCCCAGTAGGGCATAACATTTTATTGGTAAAATAATGTCTGCTCTGTGAAATGGCACACACATTCTAAAACATGTAAATTAACAATCACGTAAAAATTAAAATTAATGAAAGGAAACTTCAGCACAGCAAGACAGCTGTGAAAGTAGCATTTGACTCCAACTAGAATACAGTTGGGATTGGTAAAAAAAAAGGTGAGGGAAAGTGTGAAGTGTGCAGCCAGCGGAACAGGTTCACCGAATCGTAAAACAATGACGTATAAATTTGCCTGCTAATATGAATAATTTAATTTTTGGTTCAAGCCAAAAAAGAGACTAATATCTTTTTACCAGGTAGAAGAACGAAATAAAATGCAAAAAAAAAATACATTAAATATTATAAATAAAAAAGGAGTTCTTTACAGAAGTACTTCAGAAGTACTATCATGGCTTAAAAAAGGCACACAATAACATACATTGCTGTGGAACAAGACAAAGTACAGCAATAACAAAGAAGAAGCCAAAATGTTCCGAGTTTTTCAATTGTGTAAGAGAGAACAACATAATCCAGTTTTACAACGGTGATGAAAATGGCCTTTATTATGTTTGCCAACACAAAGCCTGAAAAAGGAGTACAGCACATCAGGATACAAAATATACAATGAAATATTTACTGTGCTGTGCTAAAGGGATTCATCTGTTCATCGAGAATAAAAACCTCCAACATTCAGTTAATCAAGAAACCCAAGAACACTGACAGTAAGACAACACTTCGCAATGCACTACACACACCACAAGTGTACCTAGAGCTAGGGGTACTGAAATTATCACAATTTATTCCAAACATATTATATCCATTACATATATGTATGCCATTTTCTTTAAGACCATGGACTGAACTCAAAAGCTGTTTTGTCTAAAAGTGAATCTTGTTATTTGAAAGCAAAGATACTTGTGAAAATTCAGTCACTTTACTGCAGCTTTGAAAATACACCGTAAAGCTACAGTTGAAATGGAAACAGAAGTGCTTGTTTCTGGACAATAATTATGATTGATGTTCTTTGCTTCAGTCATGCTGGCTGGGAAAAAATAAGGGACAGCCAAATTTACAACTCTTGCACATAAAATATTTCCCCCGAATCCCTTCAGAGTAGGTTTCAAGATGCAAAAATGTATAACAGCAAAGAGTTTATCAAGCATGGTTGAAAATTTTAGGTTTGAAGGTAGTGATAGGCTAAGTTCAAATTGTTATAAGAGATTCTCACGAAAATTAATCCCATGACTTGTACATTATATATTGTACATTCTTGCACGACAAACATGATTTGCATGTTAAGTTTGCCTGATGACATTTCTCTTCTGAGAAGTGTGCGCGTAAACAGAATAGCAGAGACCCTGTTTTTCCTGGAAGTCAAGGTGGTTTATGGGTCAACGCTATGGAGCTGCCAGACATCTTCCTTATGACTGAAATGTCAAAATCAGGCAATTAGATTGTAGGCTATAGACTTCTCCAGATGTGACTTCTTTACTACCCTGTCATCTCCCATTAATTCCTTTCTCAGGCCCTCACACTCACGAATGTATATATCTGTACCTCGCAGGAATAATACATTATGTCACAAAAATTATATTTTTCAGGAGAGCAGTTTGAAGAGTGTGTGATTCACTAGCGAATTCAGCTATTTAATACCCAAACAAGGTTTTTTTTACCCTATGCGGACTTTGTGCGACATGCCACTAGAAAGTACTAACAACTGCTGTAATGTTTACAGTAAAAAGTGAATTTTGAGAAAAAGTGGACATAGTGTCTTATGCTTCCGAGGTACAGATATAAACTAACGCAATACAAGACTGACATGGAAACTTCTTTAACAAGTTCTATACAAAAAAAATTGGATTTGTGTGAGAAAACATTTATTGACATTTACCAAGTAGTCATACAACCAGAATGTTTAGATCTATTGAGTAAGCTTAGTATGTAATATAAAGCAACATGCCATACACAGAGTTAGGGGCAGATTGGTACACAATTGTTTTACTAGTTATTGGTGTCCACGTCAGAATGACACGCACTTCATGGAAAAGAAGTAGGCCTGTTATACAACTGAGGTGTTGCCGAGCTTGGTCTTTCAACACTACTGAGAGATTTTGGTCAGCGTTTAACATCGATGTCTTTAGCACTGGTCGGGGGGTGACTTGATGTGAGTATGGAGCAGCGCCAGAATGAAAGGCCGGGGGAAACGGGAGATCCCCGAGAAAACTCGCCGACCAGCGGCATCGTCCGGCACGATTCCCACATGTGAAAATCCGGAAACAGACCCCGCCGGGAATCGAATCCGGATCACCATGGTGGAAGGCGAGAGGTCTGACCTCTCGGCCACAGCTGCCCCTTCAACACTAGTGTTCTCCACCTCCAACAGCTGTCTGCTTTACAGGATGTGAGTTATCAGACAGCAGTAGTAGTGAGAGGCAGGCAAGGAACATAACTGTCAGTGACAACACAAACAAGTTCTTCTCTACAAACAAGGACAAAAGTTGCTGTAAGCTTTCCAAAATTGTCTGCATTCATTTCCTGTCAGTTTCAAACTACAGTAGTACCCAGAAACAGAGACAACAGAAAATAAATGACGACATGGACGAAAATGATGGAGCACATTAGAATGTAACAAACCATTCCAAAGTTCAGCATCTTTGGCATTAGACATTACGCCAACCAAGGGCTTAGCCAGTGGGGTGTTTACAACCTCGCCTCCCCATATTGAAGAAGAAATTGTATAAACTCAACCAATTTTACCCAGAATTACTGACATTCGTATCAAAAATACATTCAAAGCTAAGAATATAAAATTGTTTAAATAGCACCATTTAGCACCTAAAATCGAAATTTTCCCAAGGGAGGACCTCGCATTAAAGTAGCAATTGGCATTCCTTTATAAAATTTCCAGGTTGAAACACCTTGCCACCCTTACACAAATTCTACATAGTTATGCCACTGGCATTAACATCCTACTGCATACACACTTCTAACTGTACAAAATGTTCCCAGAATGCCAATTTCTAGGTTATGGTGGTCAGGAAGAAAACATACATTCCTGCAGTACACTGACAATAGCTGTTATTGTATAATCCCAAGGATGAGGGATGCAAAAGTAGGCTGGCGAGGACTAAGGCAATCCGTGTGTAGCAGATGAGTGAGGGAGTACAATTTATCATTAAATATCAAGAATAACTACTCATAGTGCATCGGACAAATACCCAAACATAACTAAACAATTTTTTTTACATAGGAGTACTACTACTAATGTATCCAGAAACATTGATTTTTCATCAGTGAACTATACATCTAAAATCAATAGCTGGGCTGGTACACTACAAGTAGTGATTCTTGATACAGTATTTACAAATTTAACTTTTAAAGGACTTGGTGAAGGTGAAAAAGGTTGAAAAGTTAAGGAGGGGTTTGGGTTTTGAATGAAGCGGTCAGAACATGCCATCAGGTGGTCGCCTAGCTGAAAGTGAATTATTATTATACAATGTTCCACGTACTTTACCTCTACCACAAAGCCTAGATGTCAAACCCACAAAGAATTTATGGGAATGTCTACACAAATAAGTGTGTAAACGCCACCCTTCAAGCAAGCACACACTGCAAAGAGCTGCAAGAGCAGGCCAAAATTTCCTGAGCTCTATCTCAGCTCTGGGACACTTTATGCCCTGATGTCTCTGGGCAAACATTTAAGCTACAGGTACGTATACACTCTTTTATTAGGTGATGACAAACATTACTTTTGTTTCAAGCATTCCTTTGTTGCGATAGATCCTGTACTGGGGAACATAGTACAGTTAATATGATTGACAAATGAAAGTAATTTTATAGCTTCAGAATATTTAGTTTATAATCTTGAACACAAACTATGGGTGCATCAATGCATTTTTGATAAACTGTACGTGTAGGCTTAGTAGAATATTTTTTATTTACCAGTAACAGTTGCAATGACAATATTCCAGTTAAACTTTAAATTCTTTGATTTTAGGCTACATAGTCTATGGTGGTCTGAGACTGGTTTTTAAGTGTTATAGTTCAGTGAAAACTCTAGTTTTATGCCTAAGTCAACAATACCCGTGATCATGGTTCGACTTGGTCACCTAAGGGCACTTACCAGGCTTCAAGATTTTGAAATGAGCATCCCAGGTGTTACATCACTCAAGCCGCTGCTCGAACTCTCATCAACTGCACATATGTACTCTATAACCTATGTCCCTTCAGCTAAGGGTACAAGTCACTCACCCTTCAAGCTCTAGATACAAATTCACAAAATGCACACTAGGCCTACTTCATGAAGGGTAAAAGGACTTATGATGCACTGGCAAGTGATCAAGTGCATACATGTGTCCACACATTGACAAAAAGTAAGAACTCCAAAAACTGTGCCTAAATCCATAAAATATGACTCAATTTTCTCACGAGCTATCTAACAAGACATACAAGTATAAGAGACCTGAGGAGAGGGTGATGAGGAAGATTGTCCTGTGAAGGAGAACATTCACAAGAAAGGAATGGTGTTTGTTTTAACTGTAACTTGTTAGCTGTATAGTGTTCATCAAGGAACTCTCGGAACAAAGTTCCACCACCTGGTGCATATGTAGCGTCGACAACAGTGTCGTATGGCGGAGCATTATTATCTATGATCGACCTTCTATGGCACTGCCGGACTCAGTTCGCAAGGCTCCATGTGTCTCCTCACCTTTCTTCCTTCTCTAGTTTCCCCCCTCATACACTCTCTGGCACGTCCACATTGGGTAGCTCTCGTCAGGTTCAATGGTGTGTGCATTGTGGGTCTTCTTCGTTTAATTTACTTGCTTGCCAAATTTTAGTCCGACCAAACAACTGCTCCCTCTTCTGTTATGTCAGTTTTGTATGCTCCATTAAACTTTCACTATAACAGGGAAAAATAAAAGTGGTAGCCACCACATAGTTATGTAGGTTTGTTTGTTCCTGTGAAGGATTTTACTAAATTGTACGTTAAGGAAGCCGCATTGCAAAAATTTTGTTTGGATTTTAGTATGCAACACATTAGACTTCGTATTTTAGGGTTATTAGTCACACTGGTTTATCACGTTCTGTACTTTGCTCCCTGAGTTTTGAGGCGACACTATTCATTTATTTTATTTTGTATTTTATTGTCCAAAAATCATTACGCCATAGACCTCTTATAGCAGATAGCCAGTTACATTCACATGTTGTGGTACCCTAGCTTTGACTTTTCAGTATTTTGTGCATTGGAATTTGTCTAATGACATGTTGAGTGTCTTCAGTCTTGAATTAAAATGAGATTTACCAGTCTTGAAACTTGCAGACATGTCCCACTTGCCTGACATTTTTATCAGCATTTACTCGCTGTTTGCATTTAACTACCCAGAGTGATGGTTTTGATAACTGCTCTATGCAGTTAAGTTGTTAGTTGAAAGTGTTTGATTTCCTTTAATAGTCGGTGCTATGTGTAACATGTTTGATAATTTTAGTAACATGTTTAAAATTTGAAGCTGTGTAAGGACTTGCTAGTGTCAATGAAATTTAGGGTATTTGTAAAGTCCGCACATGGGTTTCAGTTATGTATGTACTGAAAAATTTGTAAAGGATTGATGGTCGTACGTATTATCGAATTGTGGTTTCCGTGGAATTTCAGTAGTCTAGTCAAATAGAAGGACATGTTTGTGTCCCTTAACATATTTAAAGGCCCACATAAAATATTGGTTGGCTCGTATTAATTCAATAAGGGTTCTAAGTTTTAAAACCTTTGTGAACTGTAACATTTTTTAATTATTTTGTATTGTATTCCACTTTGTCTAGATTTTAAATGAATCAATAGGACCCTAACAAACAGCAATCAATGCTTGTACTAATTAGTATTTCATTCTTGAGCTACAGAACTTCGGTGAATTTGCCAAGTCTTGTGTCGAGGTCTATTTTGAGACCAATTGTGTAAAATCATGTGTCGTAATAATGTCACAGAATATCTCTTATTTCATTCACTGCCTGTATGATTGGAGGCATCAAAATTTAAATTTTGTGTACGATTTTGGTGACTATATAAACGGTCAATGTAATGATAACTTAATTATCTGTTAACGTCTCAAACGTAAAGGCATTACATGTTAACTATAATAGCAAGTTGTAAAGGCAAATGCCTACTGAACCTTCTTCCAGTGTATTTTCAACCAAGTTTTACATACTGAGACATATTGCATTTATTTGATTAACCTAGCATGCTCTCATATCTATAATAAATGAGCATAAAAGTTCTTTGGAATTAACTGTCGCTACTAATTGTGTGCCTACTCACCTCACTTAGTTTTTTAGGCACAGTGTTTGTTATTTTGCTACCCTGCAACAAGCTGGTACTAGTAGATCCCCAAGTGGTTGTAAAAAAGTACAACAATTTTTTTTCTAAGTTACGCTGCATATTAACTAATTAGGGTAGAATATAGAGGCAGAGGGAATAACAGTGAGAAGATTCGGAGTGTGTGTATGGAGGATTTGGTAATGGTGAGGCTGGCGGATAAGTATAAGGAAGAGGCTGGGAAGTAAGCAAGGAAAAAACATACAGACTTGCCACAGGGCAATCATCCAGTAGCAGGCCTATATAGGGTGTTATGGAGTTAAAGACGACATAAATCACATTGATGATAGGAAATGCAAAAAAGAAACATTATTTGGTGGTCAACATTTGACCGGGAAATTACACCCTCCAAAATTGCACAGACAAACAAAGTGTGTGCTCCGAGGCACCAGTCTAGTGGTTGACAGGACGAGCGGAATACAGCCATGTAAAAACAAGGCTATTAAGCAGCCAACTGTGGGGCCGCAGTTGGAGCACTGCTGGAACACTCACCTCCCGTCAAGGCGATCCTGGTTCGATTCCCAGCAGGGTTGGTCCCCGGATTCTACACATGGGAATCGAACTGGACGATGCAGCTCGTAAGGGGGGTTTCTTGGAGATCTCCAGTTTTCCCCTTCATTTTGACACTGCGCCATACTCGCATCCCGTCATCCCTCACCAGCGCTAAAGACCTAGCCTAAATATGTTAAGTGCTGACAAAAATCTCTTCAATTGACTAGGAAATTGTACCAGTTAGGAATGTTAAACATGGCTCACTTTCACATGTGCCTACAAAGGCGTGCTAACTACTCTGGTGGATGGTGAGGGGGGCGTTACAAAAAAAACTCTTGCAATATGAATTGACTAATCATCTACAATTTGCCGAACTACACATAAGCCAATACCATTCAGAAATGTAAATGTGGAAAAATATGGACATCCGTAAGCGCCTAGATACCTATAGCCTGCCATCTCCCCCTTACCACTTGCCTGCACTTCTGTGCTTCCCATCCTCTCAGCCGCTAGACTGGCACCTTGGAGCGTACAGAATTCAAATTTGCATACTCGTGTTCATCCCTGCAAATTTACGGGGTGTCATTTCTGGGCAAACGTTCACTAACAAATAATATTTATTTTTTTTGCATTCTCTAACATTCGTGTGACTTACAAACCAGTAATTCTGGAACAGTCTCTGAGAATGAAAATGCTTTAGACTACAAACTAGAATCTCATTAGCCTATGTTGTCTCTTCAAAACATTATCTGCCAACTGAGAAGGTCTAGGACTACACCTACCCCTTTTGACAACTCCAAATAAACTTACCTATTACTATGGCTGGTTTATGGCAAGCCAATTTCAAATGTTGGAAAGAATTATGAAACAGAGCTCTTGATTAGGCCTAGCCCCAAACACTTGCAAGTAAACCGTGCACAACGGTCGTGCCATGAAACCATTCTAATTATAAAATGTTGCTCCGAAGCGATTACGAATAGTTCATTTAAATTAAGGACTACGAAACACGTCATGTATTATTAAGCAAAGTCATTCTTAACCTTACTCATAAATATGCAAAATCTTAGCAAGTGTGCTGTCCATGCATAATGAAGCTACTTACCATAGCCTATTCGAAATTAAGTTCTTTAAATTAATTAACTAAAGAATATTAGTTTGAAGTGCCGGTATTGAACAACAGAGTCATTTAACGCCGAAAAAAAATTAAAAAGTTATGTTACAAGTTAAATTAACATAAGACGTCATGTGTGCCTACTTTTTTTTCCTGCTTATCATAGAAGAATGACATTCATGCTTCAAGTGACAGCAGTAAGTGCGAAGAAAACATTTAAGTAATACAATGTGTATTGTACTTACGGTGTATATTTATCATTTATAAATTCCAATTATGATCCGTCGCACAACAAAACGTCGAGGGTTTTAACTCAAAATAAGCTGTTCGAATGTATGAGATTCTTCAGCAGGGCACAGATTTCACTTCTTGAATGTGGAACTCGCTTTCCACCCAACAGCGGCTTCTTTTGCAATCCAATTACACGAGGAAACTATTTCCTGACAGCAGATAGGTAAATGACATTAAAATATCCTCGTCATAGACCTTTGTTTTCCTCTGAGGTTTGGGTTTTCCTCGTCGTCGTTCGTCGTACTCACAGTCGTACTATCGTAGACGAATTTTCCTCTTCCTAATCTCACAAATAACTATAAATTTCTCTACGCAACACAAACGATAGTTTTGGTATTGAAATCAATTTATTAATTTTAAATACATTAATTACATACAAGTACTACGAATAAAGTATTTCACATTCATAAATAATTTACCCACTACATACCAAGATTTTCTGCACTGTTATGGTGGCTACATTGTTGTTTTTAAACTGGAAGTTTATGTACTGTGGTGTGTTCAAGTGACTGTGGAATGTACCGCAATTCTGAAGTAATTTTGCTAAATTGCTAATAGTCATTCATCTTATCAATGTCGTCGTTGTTACGATGTTGTTAAGTATGGCTTTGTGTACACAATTTTTTTTTCAACAAATTGTGAATAAATAGTTCAGTTTGATATGACTGTCAGTACAGGTCGGTTTACACAAGGCGCAGAATATGTCTGAGCTGAAGCTACAACTAATAGTAATAATGATAATATTAATCATAATTTTTACATTCACAATTAGGCTAATGCTTGGTGGTGAGCAGACTCCTCCCTGTCCCCACAGCTCCAACTCCTCCCGCTGTGCATTCCACTCCCTCACCGTCCTCACCGGCATTGACTGTCTACCCCTCTCCGTTCTCGACACCTTCTGAATTTTCTCGCTGTTGTTACCTTTTCCCTTAAAAATTCCCGTAGTTTGCAGGCCAAACTGCCCCATCCTTCCCGCCCCGTTCTTCACTCTATATATATATATATAAAATCTAATCGTGTAGCACACACGCGGAGGGTTGGTAGGAAGAGGAAGAGACAGAAGATATAGAAAAGTAGGAGAAATAGACTACATTCCACTGATGTGTGCAGTAGGTACTACGGCAGATCTTGAACACTGATTTCTCCAGCCAATGAGTCTGTAGCATACACGTAACTGTTGTCACTGCCATTACTGTCAGTCTTTCCAACTACCCAAATTGATTATCACTTTATATTATAAATTTCAATGTTAACACACATCCTTGTCGTAATAGTCTTTCTCGAGTGTCTTGACGTGATTGCGAATCGGAATATAGTCATCTGGCCATATTTAGTTGAATGTCACCATAGAGTTTTTTTACATCTGTTAAATTTTAAGTTACATTAAAACACTCTCTCCTTTAACTTTAGCCCAGATGCTTTCTATTGGATTCAAATCCAGACATAAGTATGGCAAACTAAATACTGTGTGATTATGATTCCCCCAACAGTTTTTCTAAAGAGTACTGCATTTGTTATGGTTTGTGTTGTACAAGGTTGGCTTTAGCATGTCATTTGTCTAGGGAATGTTGTCTTTATGTAACTTAACCACAGTTGCATTTCCGTCTAAGTTGAAATGGAAGGTGTTTTATTTAGTTTTAGGCTGTGATGGGGTGAATTATCTTTTACCACAATGGGGTAGAAGATTTGGTATTAACTGTTCGTCAGCCCATTTTTCGTAATTTTCTTTATTCATGTTTTGTCATAATTTCCTGTTGCTCAGTGTAACTTCTAAATTGCAAGAGCGTTAGGGACAAAACTGTCTTTGCCTCCGGCATGAATCTTAATTAGCCTGACTGTAGACTCTTTGCCACAGGTGCTATCAAGCCGTTGGAAGACATTTCATTTACTTCATGCTTTAATTTTCATGTAAATTATTACTATATATTTATCACATCTGTATCGCCACATGTCCTTGAGGCACTCAATACTTTTGCTGAATATCTGATTTTTATATTAAAACCAAATGCTGTCATTTAGTTTTTTTGCTACCTAAAGCCTTCTTCGTCATTCTTAAAGTTGTATTGTTTTCTTGGTAATTGACGTCATCTTTTAGATTACGCCGTAAAGTTTCTAGTCAGCACAGGCTTTTCAGGAGCTAAATGTTAATTTTGGACATTATGTAAATGATACTAAACTCAGGTCAGTTAGGCACACCAAATTTCTTGGAGTTGTAATAGACAAAAATTTGTCTTCGAATGAGCATACATGATTATTGTTAAATAAACTAAACACTGCTTGCTATTTGTTAAAAGCACTTTCAAAATTAACCGCTTATGTTTACACACACATTAGCTATGGAGTAATATTCTGTGGACAAAGCAAGTCAAACCTTCAGTCAGTCTTTCTGCTGCAGAAAAAAATGATGAGAATCATATTCCATATGAATCGCATGGATAGCTGTAGAGAAAAATTCAAATCAGCTCATATTCTGACTGTCCTGTGTATTTATCTCTACAAAATACGGTACCTATTATTATTTATTTTTAGTAATAAACATATGTACAAAAAATAGATTATCATTATCAAAACACTCGTGCTAACCAAAATTTCCATTACTGTAGAGTATTCCACACAAGAACAATTAAGCCTGTAAATAATTCTGGTGTAAGATTGTTCAATATGCTACCTTAAACTCTAAAATCCATTAGTCAGTTTGCAACATTTAAAAGCAAACTATTTGAATTTTTAGCTAATAAATCATAATATGATGTGAGTGAATTCTCTAATCCATCGTTCTAACTTCACATAGAAATATGTATGTATTTTTTTTATAAAACAATTAATAAAGGCAGTGAAATGATATTGGCAAAGTGTTATGTTACCAAACTTTTAGTTTTATTCTTTGTAATTTCCATATATACTTGTTTTCAACTACCGTTAAATTGTCTATATTATACCTTTTTGTTGTATTTCTATAGTATTCTTAAGGCAAGTTTTACAGCATGCAAGTTAATGCTCTACAGAACGATAAACGAAGGACTGGATGTTTATTTATTTATTTCATTTTATTTATTTATTTATCAAAGCCTCCAAATTTCCAGTGCAAACTGGGAGTTGTCGGTACAATAAAGAGAAAAGGGCTAGATATATTAATTCATACATACTATAACCAAAACAAAATGCTTATACAAAAGACAACACACAAGTGTGTGTTAACGAAGCTAAATGTACACAATATGATAAACACACATATGTTGATACACACACTGCCTAAGTTACATAAATCAAACACTACAAAAGTGGACATCTCATTGTATACCGGTAACTTATGTCAACAAATTGATATGTATTATACATAATAGGTCTATAAACAACTTAAATAAAAAAGTAAGGTTATGTACAAGTGTATGTGCTAAGGCTTGTGTGTCTATGTGTTGTGTTTTATGTGTACATGTACTATTGAAATTTTTTTTGTATGTATATATAGGCTTATAATATTTTTTGACATGTCCTATACCATTATATGTGGTCTTTTGGATGCAAAAAAAAATCAGTCAATCCTAGAAGATATTATCATGATAGCTTCGTTGACCTTATCAAGGTCATAATTTTGTTTCTTGTCAGGTGTTCAGAAAGACATTCCTTCGCTTGCTACATTCTGGTTAGCTTCCTCTTGATCTTCTGCACTGTGGTGCGAGACACGCCAGTTGCCTTAGATGTCCTCAGCTGAGCTTTTTCAAGTGGAATAGACAGTTCTCTTCTTCGTACTTCATTTTCCTTAAACTGCAGAACATTTTAAACTATTTCTACCATCTGCGGTGCAGTTTCTTTCCTTTCACTTTTGACAAATTGGAGGCATTTTAATGTTTAATGTTGTTTTTTATTGAAATTCCTTACTGTATTGTCTCTTACAAATTAATTTTAATAACTTACGACATAAGTTATCAACTTCACACACACATATGCTCGACACTGAAATAAACAGAAACTTCTTATGTAATTGTCGAGGTTGGAATGATAGTACTTCTGCTTCAAACTTGATAAAGGGACTATATTTTCGCTTGCTTCGTACAGTAGCTGCATGTGTGGTGGTGTCAAATTAGCGTTATCGTCTGCCTCTCTGCTTCCCCCCCTCCACCCAGACTCACACTGACATTTGTAACAATTGCTCAGGCTGAGACGTATTACGCATGTAGTGTACAGTTTCCCCATTCTTTTATTGCTGTAATAAAAATAGCATTATTCTCTTTTAAGCACGCTTATTCCCAGTGACTTTCCACTCACTACTCAGGTCTCATCCCTTTTTAACACCTTTCTGAATCTCCCTACATCCCTCGCTGTCAACTACTCCTCTCACAACACATTCATCCCTTTACTGTTGTCACCAGCATGCACTGCCTTTCCTGTTTTGTCCCCTCTGCCCACTCTGTGTGTTTTTATTTGTAGCTATACGTTTAATCTTTATGCACGATAATAGTTACACGTATTAGCTGTGTCCACATACAGTACAACATGGCACCTTTGTTTGCTATAGGTCTTTTCATTACCCATAGTATAATTCACCACTCAAATTATAAGAAGAGTGCAGTATTTTTCATTTATCGCTCTTTCACTCTATAACCTTAAAATGTATGTGGAGAGTTATTTTTTTAGGAGTACATATTTTTATTTAATACTTAGGCTATCTGTACTTCATTTGTTCAGAAATGAAAGTCTCCAGAAATTGACCGGATCTTTAATTTGATAATGGCTATTTACAAAAATTAATTTTTGACATTCCTGTAAGGGACAGGGAATGTATCTGATAACCTTTTGTGAAGGATGTAATTGATCCTCAACTGCAAATTTGGACAGCGGTAATGTGGTGTCATGACCATTATTCACTTTTCTTGGATAGAAAACTTGTTAAGTGCCCTTTATTCTTGGATTTTGAAATGTTAAATGATTTATAATGATGAGAAAATTTTGGCTATGTTAGTAACAAGTTTTTGGGTGAGAGGCCTAGTTAATCTTAGGTTTAATGAACCTGAGGCTATCAGAGAATCAGCAAGGGAATAGGTCATGCCCTGCAGTAAGGAATCGCCCCCTCAGTTTCCTGAAGTAATTTTTAAAAACAATTTAAAACTAAAAATCGGAGTGGTAAGACCAGGAATTGAACGCAGGACCTCCTAAATCTGGGTCCATTGTTTTATCACCGCGTCATCTTACTCGGTTGAAAGCTTTTTTGGCTCTGTTTTATCGTTGCTTAATGCTAAGAATGCCTTATTTCTCTCTTAATAGGCTTAATTTGTTTCAGGTAATTTTTAAATTTCCTTCAGTCACAATTTGAGTAACCAGAAATGCCACAAGAGTTACAAGTGTTGCGGTGCTTCTCTTGTGAGACTTTTCAGGTGTGTACTTTGTTATAAATCATAAATTATAGGCTACCCTAGTCACCTAACATAGTTTTTTGCAGAAATTTGTTTGCATGTATAACTATAATTACTGTGTACCATACAAATATTGTATTTGTGTTATGTATGTGTATATTCTTCTTTTTTAACTTTTATGTATTTGTTGGCCGATCGTGTATAAGTGGCGGAGAATGTTGAGGTGTTTAGGAGAATGATGAAGGGGCAAGGAAGGAAATAAATAAGTATATTGGGAGAGTACCCTAGGGGCCAGGCTTTTGCACCCTAAACTGCAGATTTATGACTGGATGTCTGTATGCATCTGCTTGCCCTGGAGTAAGATATGAGATGACATCCTACGATAAAGAGGTTCCTGAATGAGAAGGGCGGGGGAAATGGAAGAGTAAACCCTCTGACATCTTCCAGCACGATTCCCACATGCTGAAATCCGGGGCCAGTCCCTGCATGGGATGAGCCTGGATCACCTTTGTGGAAGGCTAGTGGTCTGACCACTCTGCCACTTCGGCTCCTTTAGGGAAGGAGAGAAAGCAGAATGGATGAAATCCTGCTACAGCACCGTAGCCCGACTGCAAGTGAGAGAAGTATTATATTGTTACAAGTTTAGCAAAAACTTATATGTGGGCAATTCTGAGCTCTTTGAGATAGACGTCTTTTAATTATAAACAAAAGAGTTGAATTAAGTTGTTGATTTACTAGCTCAAAGCTTACAAAAATACACAAAACAGCAAATAACTATAACTTTCACAACACCCTTTATTATGCACACAATTGCTACTGTGTCACAAAAGCGTTACGGTAATTAACTTTGACAATTAAAGCACAAGAATATTTACCATTAATCAAAGACTACAAATCACAATAAATCCAATCAACAGTCTCTCAAATAGTGACAATGTACAACCTTATCAATCCAAAGTGGTGATGGCACACCATGTGCTATGCAGCACCCCGAGGACACTACTGTTTTCACTCTTGAGGTCTTCGGTTCGACTCCCGTCGCACAGTTCCTTGTTGTCCGTCGACCCGCAGCACCAGTCCTCTTGTTCTGCCCAATACTGCTCCTGTAGCCTCACAGTAGACTCTGACGTCACCAAGATGTCTTCACCAGTCTCTCTCCACAAGCATAACACCTTCCTCTAGCACGACCAATAGCAAACTCTCCCCAAATCTGTTGATTTGGGCCTTATATGCTTCGGCCGAACTCCGGGGATTCACTGAGTTACAAGGGTCTAAATATAGACATTACGTCATGCTTCGGACATGACTTGAGCCTCATAGGCTGGCCTCGTAGGATTAAGGCATAGTTGAAACAGGTCTCTATGACGTACTTCGTTGGGATTCCCACTATGAGGCAGCCCGGCTTATGAATCATGGGCTAGCCCAAAAGGTGTTTCGACACAGCTTCCAGCCCTCAAAATCAGAGCTTGCAACAATATTATATGACTAGCTATCATCTTCAACTTCATTTGCAGAGTTTTCAATTTAATGCCCCTTTGAGTTCTGCAAGAGTTCAGTATACTCCCAAGTTATCTTAAGCAATTCGTAAAAATATGAATTTATGATTCCTACATAATTTCAAAAAGTAAATTAAAAAAAAAAAAAAAAATGAGAAAAACTATTTTTAGTAAAAGTTTTAGACGAAGAGTCTTCGGCACTTATATTTCATGTAAGTAATAATGTTATTACTAAAAGTAATATTAAGAATAATTAATTATGGTAGGGCTAAAACAAATTTATTTTCTGAAAAAAGTCTTTTAAACAAAAAATTTTTTAGAACTCCAGGTGGTGCAAAATTATGTTAAGGTTTTAGAAATATTTAAAAGAACAAAATTTTTTCACTGAATATTTTCCATATCCTGTTCTGCCCCTTGTCCCATCATTGCAATCAGATGAATAGTGTAGGAATGCATGCATTACAGGCAGATATCAATTTATATAGTATCAGGCTTGCTGTTTCTGACGACTTCATTTGCATGGTTTTCAATTAAATGCCTCTTTGAGTCATGCGAAAGTTGTCTAGCACTCCAAATTATCTTAAGTAATTCGTAAAACTATTTACTGTATTTCTATTTGCAATATCTTTTCAAAAACAAACTTTTTCCAAAAATATAAAAAAATCTTTAAAAACTTTTGATGAGAACTTTTCGGCACCTCAAACACGTGTAACTGCACAAAACTTCGTCACCCTCCTTTTCTTTCCCAGCACAACTGCTGTAGAGCAAGCGGCCATTACTCTTAAACTATCACTTTTACTTACTACTGGGTAACAAAATTAAGTAACCAACATGTAACTGATTTTTGATAGAGACAATGTTGTTTCCTTTTCCTTTAGCTTCTACAATTACCTATGACACAAAGACACACCACACTTCAAAGTAGATATAGACATACTAACTTTAACTGTGACATTTTATGTGTCTTGATCGTAGGTTTTAATGGCTGGAGTCATGCACATCTCGGCTTCTGGGTTGAGGCTATGTCCAATTTTCGGCTTCGTCTGACATTTCAGCGGTTGTTGTCACTGCCATCATTAGGGTTGCATTGGATTTCAGTGCATATGAGGAAACCAAAAATCGGGTGTGACCTCAACCCAGAAGTCAAGGTACCGTATGCAAAATGCTATTTAGACAGGTAAACCACTTTCCCAAAATGTTTGTGCTTTAAAGTCGGTAATTTTTTGTGTGTACGAGTGCTAATGGTGCATGTTTCAGGTTCACATTGTGAAGAAGAGCAGCAACAAATGGCAGTGTAAAATGTGTGGAGAGAAGCAGTCAGTTAAGCAGGTGTGCATTTTAATATAAGTAAATTTATTTTCATTACCTTGTAATCTTCCTGTTATGTAAAAAAAAAATATATATATATATAAGGAGTGTAGGTGTGAGCAAGAAAGATACAAAACAAATAACAAAAATTATAAGTGCTGCAAAGTTAAACAGTCCAATATCATTAAAAGAAAAAAAACCTACATTTAATATAATAAATATCTTTTAATAATATACTTCTTCAATAAAGCAGCATTAGAAAATGACTTCGAGTGAGAACTGTAGGGTGCTGTAAAACTGAAAATATTTCCTCTCAAGGTACCAAAAATAGAAAATATGTAACTTATGTAATCAGCTACTGTTTATCTCCACATCCTAACAAATAGTTTAATTTACTTAATGTAATGATTCCAACCTTTGCTGTTGTGATAAAGCCTTACACATACCTCATGCAGCAGCCTTTGCTGGCTTTACCAGCAGTGCAACATAGTGTTACGCCATCATTACAAAATTACTCAAGAGAACTAATAATATTCATTTGTTGCAAAAAAAATTTTTACCATTATAAGCTGTGTGTGTTTATAAGTACAGTACATATTTGTATGTATGTATACATGCATTATAAGATGTAATTTAGCATATTTAATATTGTTTTAGGTGTATGGAAGAGGTAGTGGGAAAGACTGTCGTCTTCACGTCCAAAAACTGAATGACTTTCGCAGACAGAAGGCAGAAGACGTACACCAATTTGTTACTGAAAATGCTGATGGCTACCTAGAGTCTGAATATAGGGCTGAGGTAGTAGGACGTTCAGCACCTTTGTACGATACTACGTTTGATGATGGTACAGTAACAGTTTTACAGGCTATACCTGCGTATGCTTTTTTAGTATTTGTAGCTTATTTTATGGGGTACTCTGTTTTTGCTCATATATAGGCTTATACAGTACTCGACTCAAGAAGGCTCTGTTTCAGTCCCCAGACTAGAAAATTTTATTTTTTATTAGTTTCTGAACAAAAAAATATTGAATTTTTGATTTTAGCACAAATTCCATTTGCCTTACGCCAGGGTACAAACAAGTCAGTTGAACTTTAAACATGTGTCTTGACCACAATCAGTCCAACAATTTTTTTATTACTTAGTGTGACTGATTGCAGCCTAAATACACATTAAAAGTTCAATTGCCATGCCTATACTGTAGCACAAGGTAAGTAGAATTTGCAGCATTCTCACAAATTTCACGTGTTTCTTCTCAGAACTTCATAAAAGCAATAATTATATAATCGAATATACTACACTGTAATACTACACACTAACACATTTTAAATGATATTTTACAAACAAGCGCTGGTGAGGGGTGACTTGATGTGAGTAGTGAGCAGTGATGGAGTGAAGGGTCAAGGGGAAATATGAGATCCTCGAGAAAGCCATCTGACCAATGGCATCGTCCGGCACGATTCCCTCATGCGAAAATCCGGAAATCGAACCCGGATTGCTTTGGTGGGAGGCGAATGGTCTAGCCATTGAGCTACCATGGCCCTTGGATGTCTTTATTTGAAGTTTGTAACATAGCTTTAATTTCTGTTTGGCGTAACTGCGGCACAAACCTGCGAGCTAGTAACACTGTACAAAGCAGCATCCATTCTGCCACTCTGTGGCTGCACAATCCTTGCACTGTGTGCCACAATCACTTATTTCATTTTCATATATTGTATAAGCTTTGTGCCTCAAGAACACTTTTATTAGCAACAAGCTGTGCTTATTTTCAGCTAATTTATGCCTAGGAAATGAAGTGTTTTGTCTACTTATTTTCAGGTAGTTCATGTATAAGAAATTGTTTCATGTTAACTAAAAGATACAGTCATTTGGGGTAACTTTGTACCAGTCAGAGCACCTTTCCAGCAGCCCAGGGGCGTCATTTGGGGCCACAGGGGGGGGGGGGTTGGGGGCTAATGCCCCCCCCTGGATTTAGAATTTTATGTGTATAAATATATTTTTTGTATTTTTTAATCTAAATAATGCTAACTTAAGCACATAAAATTGAAGTTTTATTACTAAAGTATCTAATTTATACATGCTTAATTAATAAAAAAGATGCAACAAGATCACTGTCGCCAGAAAAAAAAATTCCCCCCCCCCCCTAGAAAAACCTGTGATGACGCCCCTGCAGCAGCCTAGTTTAATTTCAAATAAAGTGTCTTAAGATTTCATGAATACAGTTGTGTTCTTGATGAATAAATTTGCTATTCATAAAGTCTGCGCAATGGTTGAAGGCCACAAAGCGATTACTAGAGGTAATGGTATATTGCGAACATTTTTTGTGCCAACACACCCTTGAAAACACTGTAGTTTCTTGTGATGTGTGTGATTGGGTGATATACGTCTGACACAATGTAGCTGTCAGCAGATCAATAACAGACATCAAATTAATATTACAATAGCAGGATTCTTATTAGCTTAGTCAGATAGGGCAACAACTCTACGTACAAGCAAAAGCCAATAATATTCTGATAAGCTGAATGTGCATTGAAACCTAGCAAATAGTCAAGTTTTCCTGCCAAGAACCATCATCTCTAGCGATTATATAAAAGAAAATGCCTGGTACTATGTTACCCTAAAATGCCATAAAATAGTGCAAAGTTTCCTCATATGACTAATAGTTGGGTTGGGAGAAGTGAAAGGATGGAAAGAGTGTATGTGCAGAACATTTTTAGGAGAGAGAAATGTACACACATCTATGAAAACTTTGTTTTTCTTCCTTGTGAGAAATGCCAAAAGGCTTAGTAAAAGCAGGAGAGGGCAGTTTTTGGGAGCAGTAGATAGGTGGTTCACGATAAAGTTAGCACTTTTAACACCATCTTATCTCTAATAATAATTAAATATTAACATTTATTGTGGCAGCTGACGTTAACTTTTGAGTACAGTACAAAAATATACAGTTTGATTGTTTCTTACATTGCTTTGTTTACAGTAAACCGTGTCTAGAAAACAATAAATTATCTGAAAGGAAAACAGTAACTAGAGTTTCAAAAGAGCTTAATTTATCCTGAACTGCATATATATGGACCGAGTGAGGTGGCGCTGAAGTTCCGTGTTGGACTTATGATCGGGAGGACCCGGGTTCGATACCCACCTCGAACCATCCTGAATTCGGTTTTCCATGGTTTCCTGAAACCGCTCCAGACGAATGCTAGGATGGTTTGTTAAGAAAGGCCACAAGCGACTCCTCTCCAAGCTCCTGTCATTGTACCAAGTTGTGTGCCGCCACCTCTAATGACCTCGCTGTTGATGAGATGTAAAACCCACAAACCTAAACCTTACATATGATTTATCTGTCTCATAGTGAAGGTGAGATGCGGACCACATATTACATACACTTTTCCACATGCCTTCGTTATTTTCTACATCATTATTGCAAACTTACTATAGACTGTCCATGGTAAAGTAAGCACTTCTGAAGACTGTCTTGTCAGGTAATTAATTTTATTGTGGCCGTGGATTTAAAAATTTTGAGTAGGTCTACTATGATACTTCTGTCTGTAACTTATATAATATGCTATATTTACTATTTACTGTAGCGTATATTAACAAGTATGTAAGCGAAACTATAACCGGAACATCACAGTTGCTCATATTACAGTGAATGGCTAAGTTTTCTTTGTCACATTTTGCTGTATCTCTGAATTATCAATTTTTTCCTCATAAAAAAATTCTCATTTACAAAACATAAAAGTTTTCTAGATAGAGTAAGCACCCAAAAAAGTCCTACTAAATTTCAATTTTCAGTCAGTTTGTATTATTCCTCTGTCTGTAAACATACACATTGCCATATGTTTTTCTTTAAATAGTCTGTAATTTGTTATGTAAGTATACATTACACTGCTCCGAATGATGTTACCATCAATATCTACTCATTTAACACACAAATGATCAATAACAGCTATTGTTAATGGTAGGTTGCTATAAATACCTGTGTAGTACATTCTATATAATATAGCTTTCTACACATATATGCTCTGCACTTTCTCTGTGATTCCTCTCGAATAATTTGTACACGGTTCATAGACGAAATGTCAAGAATTTAACATGGAAAACATTTAATTATAATGTTAAGTTCTTTTTAATGTAGACAATATTGTTGTAGTTACAAGTGACAGTAAATGTCTTAAAAACATTTACAAATGATATCTTGACAAATAAAGTCGTATGTGAAGTAGGCCCACGCTCATCTTGAGTCCCATTTCATCTTGTATACCATATATGACTAAACATGTATTCTGTAAACTACAAATGTACGTTAATAACTCCTGAAATTTAGAAAACAAAATGTTTCATGTGCTGGTCTATTCTAAAATAGTGACAAAATGCAGAGTTAGTTTTGTTATGAGCTAAGTTTTAGGCCTAAGACATGTTCGATTACAACTACGAAATACACAAATAATCACGTTTAGTTCGTTCCACATTACCATTCAAATTTCAAAAAACAAAATTGCTGTTGCCTTGCCACTAATGAACATTAAAATAAATTACCACGTACAATCAAAGAACAAAGTTGTTCAACAGATAAAAGAGTAGATACTATATGTTTAATGTTAAGTAATTCCAAACAAATTGTCTAGTAGTCAATAGACGTAATAGTTTACACAATACCTATAGCTTTATACAATTAGACAATCGGTTTATGTGGTTTAAACTCCAGTATTTCGTACAAAAATAATTAGAGGGTGATATTTTAATTTTCCAGGCAAAGCAAAGCAGTTTTCGAAGCCAAATAGCAAGTGGAGCAAGTTTGTGTATGACTATGATCCTCCTAATTCTGACGTGTCTGAAACAGATGAACCATTACAGAATACTTCTCTGCGAGAAATAAATAATTGGCAAGATTTAAAACGCAAGCCAGTTGGTACAAATGCTTGTACAACAATTTCAAATCACAAAATTGCTAGCAGTGACAGACTTGATGTAGATTCAAATGTCAAGAAACGGAAGGACTGCCCATCGCTTGGTGCAAGGGAGCCCAAGGTTACGAAATGGACTGAATTTCTCACCTGTGAAAATGTTCATGCAGGTAGTGAAAGAGGTATTCATGCTATTGGAAAACAAGCAGAAACTGCCCAGCACAAGTCCGTCACTGATATCCAGAATTCTCAACCAATCAACAACCAATTTTGTGCCAGTTTGGATAATGCAAGTGACATGAATGAGGACAATATTTCAGGTGTTTCGAAAGACACAGATACACAGAGTTTAAGTGAAGCAACCAGGAGCATAATGCAGAATGGTGTGAACAAATTCACAAATGTCAACTGCAGCAGGAATGTGTTGATTTCTTCGAGACAGACTGTTACAGAACAGAAAAGAAATCTGAAAAATAACACAGAGAGTGTAAAATTCTTCAACACAGAACGTGGTTTGTGCGAAGGGAGTTCCTCAAGCACTGCTCCAATACAGTTATTTTCAGAAACTAATCAGGAATCTGCAAAATGCAAAAGTGACACTTCGGCTATCGAGTTTCTATTCCTGGAAAACAATGTGAACAATGAACTAAAAAAGTGTCCAGACAACCCACATCCAAGTGAAAAATTACAAACTTTTAGTGACGTTTGCGTCCCAAAAACAAGTTCTGTTTTTAAAAGAACTTCTGTTTTGGAATACAGTGATGATGAATTTAATGAAATGTTACAATTTTAATTGCCTGCATACAGATTAATTTGACAGTTTTTTATATTGTATTACATATGTGTACATAGTAATAAATGATCAGATTTATTAGAATTTTTTTTTTTTTTTTTTTTTTTTTTTTTTTTTTTTTTTTTTTTTTTTTTTTTTTTTTTTTTTTTTTTTTTGCTATACAAGTTTTATTTCTTAAAATTATTTCTTCTGTACTAAAATTCAGAGTTTATAAATTCTGCACTAGATTTTTTCTAAGTTTACCAGAAATGTCATACAGTAAACTCCTGATTATTTGTGCACCAATTAACCAGTTTTTTTATTATCTGTGTAGTATTATTGCATGTAACACCATAAAAAACAGAATTTAAACCTTTTTTGAACATTAGAATGTCAACTATGGTGCGCAAGAGTGGCTTAGTGTGTTGTCAGCATCTTTTTCCATAACCAACTGTTTGTGATTGTATAAAAGCTTCCAAACAGACAGAATAATTCTTTAGAAATTATTTATGCATTATATTCTTTTAGCCACACTACTTTACTCGTTAAAGGATGGTTAAAGTCAGTAATGTTTTAGTGTCCAATTTATAAGAATGTTCACTATCTTAAACAAATTTTGATGGACAGATAAAATTTCTAATATGTTTTAAAAGGTATTGAAAGAATATTACATAATAATTCTGATTTATTAATACATTATGTGTTTCTCTCTCCCATATGTAAGAATCAGTAGTACCATCCAGTGACTTCTACATCAGAATACAAAGCTCTACATTGTACAAAACTCACTATGTAAGTCTTTAAGACTTTTCACATTATATAGTATCAATTCTAAGAATGTTATGTACTCTTCCTGGAACTTAAGCAGTGTTCGAACCTGACATTTAGGTTACTAAATGTCACATGATTGAATACTGATTCCTAAATATATGAAGAGTTAGTGTCAGAATTTATTGGAGTGGAGTATTATGATAAATCACCAAATAATTCCGTAAAGTTGACTACTGTCGTTTAGTAATTACCTATAAACAAACCTATTGGTGGTCATATCATTTTGGATGTAATATTTTTTTAAGTGAATTTTGTAATTTGTATCTAAATAGCCAAAAAATATGAATCACTGATTAGTACATATTTTAAGTGGAATTTGAATTTCACTAGTGCCAAAGTGATGAAATGTTATCTTTAACAGAATTAAAGAATGACCATTTATTCACAATGCAACAGGGATGTGTATAAAGTAAAAATATGTAACATTGAAATATCAGCCAACCTCTAGTTCCAATTTTCTCTGCACGTTGTTTAGTTACATTTCATTTGAATCCATCCACCTGAAGTTCGTAAAATTTGAATTTCCATATTAATGAATCCAAACATTTCCTAAATCAGTGAATCATTGACCAAAAGTAGATAGGCTACTTTCAAAAGTTTTTTTTTCTCCATTAATACCTCCTCTTAGAGACTGTTGTCCTAGAAGCTCAAACATCTACCTGGAAAGTGTGACAGGTAGTCTTGGAGAAGCATTACCATCTGTTTTTACTGTACTTCATAAGATAGTTGTCTGGTGAAGGGTGTGTATGTGCGTGTTAAATAAAAATTGATGAGGCACTGCGAGCGACAATGGCTGGCACATTTATTTTGATATCACCTCTATGCACAAAGTTGCACGTGGTGTTCCCACCATAGCGTTTATACTGTGTCACTTTAAGCGGTGAGTCTTATCATTTTATTGAACTCTTCACTGCAGCAAAGTACAATGTCTTGTAATTCTTAATTTTTAATGAAACCGAAACACATATCTTGAGATACAACTGTGTGCAAAAGCAGATTTTATCCAAGTTTGAGAGTTTTAAAATAATCCTTCCAATGTGTTTGGTGTCTTAAAATTCATATTCACAATTAGTCTGAAGTGTAATTTTTTTCGTATATAAACATTGTGGATGTACTTTTACTGGTCTCTGAGAAAAAAGGAAACTCCAGTCACACTCCACACAGCTCGAGTGCAAGCCTGGTGACCGCCTTGAGAAAACATTGTGTACTATTCCAGAAAAGATAACTTCCAGTAACACAAAAAGAAGATAAAGATATTGCACATCTTTGTTCATTTGATATAATATTTGTGCATGTATGTGTCCTTGCCATTGTGTTAGTTTGTACTGTCTTTCTTATTGCTACAGAGTTATTTCCAAGTGCACATACCATCTTCATACTTAAATAATTTCATTATTCTTTCTAGTGTTTATATAAACTCAGTACATGTCGAGAGCATACAATCAATCTCACATGGAAACGGATCTGCATATGGTTCACATGAATGGAAGGTGCATTCTTCATTGTGAGTTAACATTACAGACATCCTTGAGAAAATTTTCTTCTTAGAATTTAAAGGAGTGTTGTTACTTATACATGCATATTTCTGAAGGAAATGCTTCGCAAGGAAACTTAAAACCTGGAGCATAGGAATGTCACTAGACTATATCTCAACATACAATTTTAATGATGAAATTCTGTCATTTTGAATTGTACATGGATAGTTACATGCATGAACAGAATATTTTCATAAGTTAATGGATAGTTGTAATGTTTAATTTCAAAATTCTTAATATTTTGATGTACATTCCTCTTAGTTTTTAATAATTATGGATTGCATGTTTGTACACTCACTGCAAATTTCCATGGTAAGTTTTGCACCACTTGTGATTCTACTAGTACAAAAAACACTCTGAAGACCATTTGCAATTTCTAATAAGCTGTTTTCCATGTGTACTATATAGTGTTAGTTAGTTCAATAGTACAATAGCAGTCTTTTATACTGCAAGTGATTTCTTGTCCCTTAACTTGAATAAATAAATAACTAATCAGTTCCAGTATGATTTTGTTGAGGTAGGAGGTGCTGCGGAAACAGATAAAATGAGAAGATGATGATAACAATGACTTGGTAAGTGAGTCGGACAGGATGTGGGTGACAAGGTAAGGGGAATAGACCAGCTAGCAGTGAGAGCTGAGACGAGATTGATGATGGGAAAGGGTGCGTGGCGGAAGCTGCGGGGAAAACCCCTAGGATGATGAAGGTGGTGATCCCAAGGTCGACAGGCTGCGACCACGGGACAGGCTACGTTACCAGTTAGTCCTAGCACCCTCCGAATATGAATTCTTCGGAGACTTGTCAGGGCCAGTCTCCACGCCACAGCACACTTGGAATTGAAACACACTAAGTGTCAGTAGGGATGGAGTGAGTTAACTACTACTTTAATACAAGATGGGGATCCATTTATGCAGTTTACTCACTATAAAGGCACAAAATAACTGGACTATGCAGAAGGTCAGTACCAGTGCAGCAGTAGGTGATGCGGGAAAATAGTGCAAGGCTAATGGTGAAAATAACGGTATCAAGCTAAGCCCCTGGACACGGGTCGGCTGGCAGGGCATGAGGAGCCCTGGGTCAAAAACAATAAAAAAGTTCCCATAGATGAAAACTTAACTATTTAAAACTAAAATGATTGAAATAAACTTGTGAAGGACCTGGGGTGGACTAACATATCTGTCTCCTCTGAGCGTCTCGCCATTGATGCTAATCAAGCCCGCGAGAGGGTCTGACTTCTTGCGGCACAAACTAGCTAGACCATACATATGAACACATAATAAAAAAGATTCAAAAGTTACATGGGACAAATTAGCACTGGAAAAATAGTGAAAACATAGATAAAACATTATTGCTCTTCCGAGACGTCTTAAGTGGGACTGTTCCTGTATTATGTCATCATCCCGTGGAAGGATACGTACATAACATAGCTGATGCTACATTGCTACATGAAAGTAATTAGACAATGGCAATTGAAAATAAAATAAAAATATTAAAAAGACATTTTAAATATGAAAACAATAAGACTCTTGAAAAATGGAATTTAAATGTACTGTACTTGCGTTCAAGGCACTGCTGAATTTGTGTTGCTTATTTAGCGCCGTGACTGAAAAACATACATAAACATTAAAGCCATGAAACACAACACTGAATTTACTAATAGTACTAAAGAAAAAAAACACAATTTAGACATGCAAAATCATGTCACACGTTGCTCCCATGCCCTTTGCTCGGTGCTGGGCAGCTAGGAAGTTTCCTTGGGAATATTCAACAGTGCGACAGACGGGCTAAGGGAAAGGGGGCATGTTTGGACATGTGTCATATTGGATCAGAATCGTCTCACTTTACAATTGGCTTCTACTGTATATGTTTTCATACATATTTTGCGAGCAACATACTGTTAGGAAATAGTAGTAAATATTGTTATAGTCTATGCAGAATTTTTTTTTTTTCACAGTTAACTAGTGGCATTTAAAGAATGAAATCTGGTATATTTTATTTGTGAACCAATTTGTCAATAAAGTACATGTAAGGTTAGGAAATGCTGGAAACTAAGTACTGTAGAACCCTGATTTTATGATGTCATTTTCTGGCTACTTACAGCCTAACCCCAATTTTACAAATACTGGATATTATGTAGTCGTTCTCCGGCACTGCGAGGCCTCGTAAAATCGGGGTTCTACTGTTGTGAGTCATAAAGTACAACAAAATTATACCAACATAACTGTCAGATAAGAGCAATTGTTTGTAGGATTGACAATACGAGCTGAGTGCCTGCCCACTCGTCCCCGCTCACCCTGTCCTCTACAAGCCGAGTTCTTATCACTACTGCCCCCACAGTTGTCAGGTTGCGGAGGTTTAAGCCCTGGTGCTTTTATAGACGGTTCACAATAAAATAAGCACTTTTGAAACTCTGGTTTTTTTCCTTCAGCCAGTTTTTTTATATGAGCCACTCAACTGAAGTGCGGTACTTTTCTTTTTAATCCAGCTTGTGTATTCTTTGATGCAGCAGTTCAGAAAACTTGTTTTTAGCCGCACAAAAACCATGTTTCTAATATGTGTATTGAACGTTTTAAAATTGTACTAACTGTGTTCTTTTCGTAACGACATAAATTCAATTAACGTTTAATATTTTCATTTAAAGAGGAATGATCGCAACTAGCTGCAACATGTTTCAAACACAGGTATGTAGGCTCCTTTGAAGACTCGTTGCAATATCAAGTGAGAAAAATCGAAGGTCACTCTTAAATTATGAAGGACTGTCTTTTCAGAAAAAAGAGATCAAGGAAAATAACTATTTCTGAAGGAGTCGGCAAATCACCCTTGAGATATTTATTATGTTGAATGTCAATCATGACGGCCTTGATAAAACCAAATACGGTAGAATATTTGTATTTGTGTTAATATTTTAGAAGACACCTGTTACGTGAACAAACTGGTAAAGTATGTATAGCCTTGTGGTTTCCTCCGCTGGGCGTGTTGGAGACTAGATATCTGGCACAGTGGTGAATCCAGCTTGAGGATTTTGAGGGGGGGGGGGGAGATTACTCCTAAAAAGTAGTTGTGCCCACACCCCGAGTCAAAGAAGGGAGGGAGGGTCCGGGAGCCCTCCCCCGGAGAAACATAGTTTTGAAGGTGCAAAATTGTGGTATTTACAACATTTTCTAAACAAAAAAAATTGAATGTGCCACTTTAAAAATTTGTAATATTTTACATATAAAATATACATAAAAGTTCAAAGGAGAGGCCCAGGACCACTGCTCCCCCTCCCCCCTGAATCCGGTTCCTGATCTGGCACACAGCCGCTATTGCCGTCAGGCTTCAAGCTATGATAGTCAAGGCCGACTACGGCTCTCAACTATAAGCCGTTCGTGTTAAGGTCTTTTTTAAGTCCTGGTAATTTTAGGTAATTGTGTTAATTCTAGCCAATTTATTTTATTCCGCCACTTCTTAATGTACACATTGTAATTTTAACTCTGTTTCGTACAACTTCTTGGCAGTTATTTTTGGCAACTTACTGTTAAACATTATGTAATGTATCTCGCCCTAAAAGGCAAGCGATACGTACACACAATGACCTTGTGATACGTTTCAGGATCATTTCAGAACAAAATGTTGACTGACATTGCAGCAAAGTTCTGCAACACGTCTATGTTCCCTCAGAACTAATAATTTTTACTAAAGAGTAAGCAGAGTAATTAAACACAGTGTAAAGATTTAATCATACCCAAAAGTTAACATTTGAGACGGAGGCCGCGGAGGTGTAGTGATGAGATCATTCGCCGCACATCACGGCGACCTGGGTTCGATTCCCGATTTTTCGCTTTTGGGAAACGTGGTGGACGTTGCCGTTGGCCGGCGAGTTCTCTCGGGGTGCTCCCCGGCCCTAGCATTCAGTCACTGCCCTATCTGTAGTGTCTCGTTCCATTTCATCTCTCATTCATCTCTGGTCCTCCAAGTATCCCGGGATGTATGGCCCCGGGCTCTCTCGCTAGAGACTGCTCCCCATAGGCAGACTATGTGTAGTGTTCCGCTAAGGGGTTTGGCGGTCCCAACTGCCTATTAGCCAATCGTAGTTGCGATGGCAGAGAGCAACGAGCTATATAGTTAACATAGAGGGGCGGAAACGCTTCCAAAGTGAAGCCCAATTGAACGGCTGTTTTGACCACAGAAAACATGGCGAACAGCAGTGTGGCCAACATTTTTTAAAAATCCGTCATTATGTTCGCATAAAATCCGTTACTTTATAGCTCCACTATATTCCCGCTAAACACAGGAAAAAAATGCCAATAATTATTATAATTTACTATACTGTAATAAAGTTTAAATAAGTATAATCGCTCTCGACCGGAATTAAGAGTCCGCCATTTTATCTAGAGTCAAAATACCACGTTCAATTGGGCTTCACCTCAGAGCCTTGGAGATTGCTGTTTCCACCCCTCTATGTTTACTCGTTGGCAGAGAGTGATCTCTGCTCCGCGCCCATGGGGGCCGGGTAGGACCGTATGGCCTCACGGCTGGTGAGCCTTCCTGTTATCAACTAAACGTTTGATTGATCCTCCAAGTAGGAGTTGGTGACGGGCGGCCACCCCATCCCGTAATCAGAACGGTGGTGTCATATATGGGGGCAGGAGGGGAGGCAAATGCCCCCTGGATTTAGAAGGAAATATGTATAAAAAATTTTATGCATTTTGTTGTTTAAATAATACTAACGTAAGCACATAAAAACGGAGTTTTGTTATTAAAGTTTATCATTTATACATGCTTAATTAATAAAGATGCAACAAGGCCACTGTCGCCAAATTTTTTGCCCCCCCCCCCCCTCCTCCAAAGAAAAACCTGAAATGACGTCCCTGAATCAGAACCGTAACTGAAACTGTGCAAGACAACCCCTTGTAGCGACGCGCGATATTTTTAATTTACACCGAACTTTACCATAAAGATTAAAACTATGTTATTTTGATGGCGACTTTTTTTTTGTCATTACTGCATGTTTTGAACGGAAAATCGATTTTTCGATAAAGCAACTCTGCAGTGATTCGTACTAAAATAAAAAAAAATTACCGCGACCTATCTTGTATTGAAGAACAAAGAAAATTGTTTTTAGATTGTGCATTCAAAGTTATTGTCACCTTGCTGTTCCGACAACAAATTATTCTTAAAAATAGGTTAAATGAGATTGCCAGGCTCTGTACAGGGTGGAGAGTAAATGGCGGGAAAGTTCGTGGTACAAGTAGCCAGACATAAATCAAGAACATAGAGTACAGTAACCACCCCTCTATTGTCAACAGTAGGAACGTACAACCAACGTCAAGGTTGTGTTGAACTTGTGAAGTGACGATAAATCAACATCTACAACGAATGGAACTTTGACCTACGCATGCAGGGAACTAAGTGTGACAATCACTGGAAACATGAAAGTCGCCTCCGTTATCATACATATATTTATGTACCTGTAAACCTGTAGATACCCTTGGTAGCGAATAAAGAACCGAAAAGACGTAAGGAACAAAAAAGGTTCACGTGTCTTAAGATGCTCAGGACACTGTTACTGTGTTACCAAGCTCTTGAAGTCGTAGCATTATGACAATGCCAAAAGGTAGGTAACCCAAGTATCATCGACTACTAGCATACGTGTTATCATGCTCTGAATTTGATCCGGAATGTATGTTCACTTCACATGTTCATCGTAACAACTTTCACGATGGTTGTACGACCCTGTTATTGACAACAAAGGCGTGGTTGCATACTTATTATTAGAGGCAATGATTTTTGGTGAAAATAATTATTCAACATTTAGTTTCAATGCATTATGTGCACATCTGCAGCTCTGCTTCATTGTTAGTGATTGGCTGTTTTTAACTCTCAACATATTTGGGATCTACCCGCAAATCACAGACGTGTGTTGACGCAGTGACGTTATTCTCATTGGCACAGTCAAATGAGTGACGCCTCTACAAGAATGCTCGCTGCCAATAACTACATACCAGAGCTGCAGCTGTGAACGTGAGGCATTGAAACAAAATGTTGCATATTTCTTTTCACCAAAAAATCGTTGCCTCTTATTATTATTCTTGGTTTAAGGGGTATTGATCCCTACTACCTTGGATTTATCTGTTTCTTCTCGATAACTTCTGTTCCAGTCGACGTATCAGAATTTTTGTCACGACAAGGCTTAGATACAAACTTATTCGATTTTCTGTAATTGCTGGAACCATAATATATTCATTATTTTGCAGCGAGAAACAGCTGAAAAGGAAACATTGCTTTATTTACGGGAGCGGCTACAGGGGCCGCAACATTAACAGAAACAATGCCATATGGATTCCAAAAAGAGAATGAAACAATAAACTATGCCTTGTCAGCGTGAAAAAAGTAAAACCATGTGTCTATTCCCTGATTTATGAGAAAAACCGTAAAACCGATCTGACAGGGATCAATCCCCGTTAAGTCTGGCTATATGTATCCACGAGCTTTCTCGCAACTTACGTTCCATCCTATATAGTTGTTGTGGTCTCGTTTCCTGTATTTCTCTCTCGAAGCTCCCAGGAAGGTAATGAGGAAGTAGGGCTTGCGCACAGAGCCAGTGGTAACTTGCCCGGCAGCGCGAGAATGAACCTCCGTACGTGTTGCGTGCCGTTCTGCGTAATGTGCGTCCTGTGCGTAACACACTGGGTGAACACCTCTACGTGGCTAACGCATCATTTTATATTTTCCCTGCATAGTGATCGTTTCATAGATGTTACTTCTGACTACATTTTCCACTTGTAAACATTTTTCAACGCACGTAGTTCTCCCATAGTGACATGACAAAGTAAAAATTTGTAAGTTACGGGAACATAGTAATCGCAAAAACCAAGTGTCTTACTAAAATTAAGTAATTTACACTGAAATGAGATATTATGGGCAATGCGCTAAAGTAAAAACCCACAATGAGATTTCTTTGTAATTTTTAAAAAAAAATCTAAAAATGATGACAATTTATTTAATTAAAAAAATACAAAAGTATTGTTGTGTATTTTTTTTTTTTTTTAATATTTTAGCATATTGCCCGTAATATATAATTTAAGTGTAAATTATTTCATTCCAGTAAGACACTTGGTTTTTGCTGTTGCTATGTTCCCGTAACTTGCGAATTCTGTCTTTGGCGTACTGCTGTGGAAAAACTGTGAGAGCTATGAAACATTTTTACAAGTGGAAAATGTAGTAACAAGTAACGTCTATTAAAGGAACACTGTGTCGTGCAAATATAAAAAATGTGCATTTTTCCACGTGAACATCCTTAAGGTGGCCGCCTGGCTAAACGTATTTTGCGTGTTCGAAGCCTATAAGTGCGGAAGCTGTAAGGACGAGACGGCACACGCATTACGCCTCACCCTAGCCTCTAGACTACTGTGAACTGGCGTGCAGTCTTCTCGCCGACATCTCGCCTCTATGGGACTTTCAGTCGTGACTCTATTATTTTATGATGCGTTATTGAAGACAACGGTGTATTGTACACGCCTGTATCTTCTTAAAGATTCTGCGCCAAGATTTGAATACCTAAAAAAAGATCGCGAAAACTCACATTTTCGGCCACTAGGTTACGGCTGGGCATCATTCGATATTTTCGGTTACTTCTTCTGTCTTTCTTATTTTTTTTTTTTTTATCTGAGAAGAAAAATGTGTAACTATCGACTACAATGAAAATTCTATTTACCTTGCTTTACAGTATAGGCATTACGATTGAGCTGTTGACGTATAATTAGGTCGTAATAAGTCCAGCAAATTATATATGAATAAAATATTTTCTAGTCTGTTTACGGCCAAATTATACGTTAGAAGTTCCATGGACATACTGAAGCACTAGGTTAGTAGTATTTACGCTATAGGCCTATAGCAAATTTCGCATTGTCATATCACTTTATTAAACCCGTCACTGCAGCAAAGTCTAGTGTAATTGTAGACCTCAAATTTGAACGGATCTGGTACATATATTTTGAGAAATAATCTGGGGAAAAAATGTTTCAGCCAAATTTGATAGCTTTAGGGCCCTCCCTGCCTGTGCTTCTAATGCGTTGCTGAAAGTTACGACTGGTTTTTTCGAAGCTATTTAACGCTCATATATTTGTATATCTACGAAAAGAACATACGCTTCAAACTATGTCGCTGTAACTTAAAAATCAGATTTTCGGGTTCCTCAAAATGACTAAAAATTAGTTTCCCAGGCTGCCGTAACTGAACAAATAACTACTGGATTTTAAAAACACAGTAATAGAAACTAGCGTTAGACAGACTTAACTATGCTGCCCACAAATAATGTAGTCACCGCTTAGTTAAAGTCCCTTAGGAAAAAGGATAGTAGCACTGCACGACTGCTGAGTATCTCGCGATAATGCATTACATACGTCGGTCAACGGCTCCCTAGCCGCTCCTACCTCACACACACACACACAGTTTATCTAAGGAGGCTATTTGAAATAATGCTTTCAATGTATGTGTTGTATTCAGAAGTAGTCTGGAGTAGGTTTTCTTTTCGTCGATAATTATTTTGGATGCAAGTATATAACTTTGAAGAGGATGCACGACGTTCAGTCGCCAAATCGAATTTTATTATTTTTCGCTTTTTTGGAATTCTAGTAAGAAAAAAGTTAAATATGCGATTATACCTCAAATTCTATTTACGTTTCGCTACAGTATAGACCTTGAGATTTAGCTGTTAGCTTGTAATTACGCCGCAATCTGCGTGGTAAATTTTTTTATATTCATAATTTGCCCGACAAATCAGACATAATGGGCTGAAATATTTAAAAACACACAACGTTATTCCTTTGTACTTAAAAAAATCCGAAAATTACGAAAATTTACCTCATTTATGGCAATTTAAAAAAAAAGACAAAATTACTTTGTGTGTTTTTAAATCGTTTAGCATAGTGCCCATAATATCATATTTGAATGTAAATTATTTCATTCGAGTGAGTCACTTGGTTTTTGTTAAACCTATGTTCCTGTAACTTGCAAATTCTGACTTTGGCATGCAACTACGGGAAAACTATGAGAGCTAAAAAATTTATACAAGTGGAAAATGTAGTCACAAGTAACGTCTATAAAACGAACACTATGCCAAGCAAATATAAAATTTTGAATGTTTGCCACGTGAACAACCTTAAGAGGCCGTCGCCTTAGATTTTTGAATTGTCATATATTTTCTTTTGGGTAAATTTACAGAACTCTAACCGAACTGCAGAATATTATACATATTGATAGAATTTTAGACATCCAAGGGCGTCCATAAGAAGGGGGGGGGGGAGAGACAGGGTGTGGCCTGGGCCCCTCACTAACAGATGTTACACAATGTGTTTAATTATATTTTTTAATAAAACGTATAACAAACTATTTGCTGTTTGATAAGTTTCGTAATCTACGCGGTGTCATGTTTCAAAATATGCCAGTGGCTACAAATTTATATACAATACTATATCCGTTCCTGTTGACATAAACATATATTATGATCTTGCCACCCCCTTCCCTTACAATTTGTTAGATGGGCGACCTTGTAGACATCATAAGGTCACAATCTTTGTTTGCAGTTACTGTTGTTACAGTATAATAACAGTTACAAAATTTGTATACCTTTCTTAACTGCAAGTAGATCTGTACGGCAAAGAAAGGTTTATGATGTCTAAAATTCTATCAGTATGTATTCTATTTCATAGTTTATTAAAGTTCCATAAATTTGTCCAAGAGAAATGTTATCACATAAAACACCAACAATTCAAGATGACGACCGTGTTTCGTTCGTTCACACCGTTACACGCTTTCCGTGTGAACGCTTCTCAGCTTTATTACGTTAGTAATCCCGTACGTAGGAGCGCTGCCTACTTGAAGCTATTGGAGGCGAAGGGGCAATAAGGACTCCACTGACGGGCTTGCTTAGTGCCACGTCACCCCTTTGCGGCAAAGCGCTAAACTGGCACACATTGTTTCTGTTGTGCCGCTAAAGTGACTAGATTTCTATCTGCTAGGTTTACAGTCCTGGTGAGTATGGATCAGCGCCATGAGAGGGGGGGGGGGACGAAAGGTCCTCGAGAAAATCCGCGGACTAAGGACATCGTCTGGTACGGTTCCCACATGCGAAAATCCGGATCGATACCGCCCGGAATCGAACCCGGATGGCCTTGGTTAGGCGAGAGTTCTAGTCGCTGCGGCAACCGTGTCTCCGTTGCACCCCTGAAACGATGGGTGACCATATATTTTTATTAATGGACGGTTTGTACAAGAGTAGGGTTAATTCTACTACAGGTTAGAAACATCAATGTTAACTGTTTGGCACAGGTATCGGTAATGGGTGCAAACTTATGTTACATAGTGTTGATAATTTCAAACACGAAATTGGTTTATTTTCACTTTAAAACTAAGTTAAATGACTTCTGTCATTACCAAACGTATTTAAATTTAATTTTACCACGGTTTCGAATTTTTCGGGTCCCTTAGCGACAGCAGCGAAATTAGTGGCAGAAATTTTCCCTGTGCCAAATTCTCCCATAAGCGAACACATCTTCTACAACTTGTAGTAGAATTAACCTTAACCAGAGTACACATTGTATAACCCTAGATTATTTTCTCTTTTCCTGGACGGTAGATTTTGAAATATTTCCTCCATTGTAGGGCCTCATTGCACGTCATCCTCCGGTCAAGCAGACGACTACGAGCGCCCAATCGCAAGTCCGTATTTCGGGATGCGATACCCTAGTCCGTAGGTGCACTCCTCATACGATATTCACTTCTCGTAATAATAATTTTATAATTGTTTTTGCGACCCCAGGAGAAGAGTCGGAGTTAAAAAATATGTCTCTATCTCGTAGCGACTTGCTTGTGTAATGCGATACCCTGATTGCTCTCAGCTCAGGTGCTTGCAAGACGTATCGCTAGGACCAGTGTGCACCAAGTGTAGTCCAGTGCAGAGAAGTAATTGGAATGCACCAATTAGTGCAGAGCAGCAGTACCTGTGGGAGAGCAGTTCCGGTACGAGAACATGTTGTTCCGAGAGCACGGTCGTAGAAGAACAGGTCTGGACACTCGCCTATCTAACAATGTATTTTGCTTGACCCCCTTGTTGTTTGGTTGTAGTTCGTCAAGTTACCGAGAATGTTGTATTTTTTAGCGCTGTAATCCGGGCGGTCGAACTCTAACTCCGCCCACTTGTTTCTATTGTTAACATTATAAAGTAAATAAAGATTTCTGGAGCCATGATTTAAAATTATGAGCGAAGGAAGTATTTCATAAATTGGTTAAAAAAATATGTTTTGATAAATTGTTTATCTTAGTGGGAGGGAAATGGGCGGAGTTTTAGCTCGACCGCCCTAACATCAGCACCAAAGACGTGCAGTATTCTCGGTAACTTGGTGAACTACAGCCAAACAACAAGGGGGTCAAGTTTCCAGGCGAGTGTCCAGACCTGTTCTTCTACGGCCGTGTCCGAGAGCCACAATGGGTAGCTGGTGAGGTAGACGAGTATTCACATAGTGAAACGTTCATTCATTCATTCATTTAGCATTCCATTGTCAAGCAAAATATAAAATAATAAAAATAATACAGTTCTTCTCTTACGAAGGCTGGTGAAACAGTGCCCACACATTATATTGTACTTGTCAAGCACAATACAAGAACACAACAATTAACGCAACAAGCTAAGTACAAATATCAGCATCAATACAGATGCAGAAAATGTACGATAAGTACAATAGTAAGTACGGCAGGCAAGAGAAACAAAGTGGCCGTTTAGTGATCCCTGAAACAATCGCAGCGCGAAATTGTGGACGAAAAATGTTACAAAATTGCACCTGCACACGTCACAGGACCATACAGCAGAATATACCATATAGTTAAACTGTAACATTTATTTCTTGTGATACCGTAAAAGGGGGTAGGGATGGGGACACAAGAGGTGACTTCGGACGCTTTAAAATGTTTTTTTTTTAATTTACTGTTTGAACCGTGAATAAATATTTAATATTGTTACTTGACGCAAAACATATTATTTTAAGAAATGTAAAAATTCAGGTACATTCAAGAATGTTTTTAAAATAGAAGCAATTTTTACGTGAAACTACAAAGGTGTCATGCTGTAGGTCAATACATTTAAGTTTACTCTTAATTATTTCATTCGTATCGTTTGAATAGGTTTTACTTTGTGTAAGTAGCAAAACAGTCAATTCTCTACTTTGACATTCGCTTGTGCGAAAACTATGGAACGGCAAAATATGCTATTTGTGGGAAAACACTATTAACGCAATGTATAAAAATTGGCCAGTCTTTGGTACAATTATAAAATTGCGAATTTTTCAATGCTTGCATAACGCCCTTATGGAGGGTTTTATTTGTCCAACAAATATAAACCTTAATAAAAAATCTCTCAAGAGCTCTCATGCTATTTTCTGCGTTTGATGCGCGGATACGAAAGTGAGCGATAAGGCTCAATTTGCCACACTTGATGGTAACCGCTTCACTTATATTCTGTGCGTGCCAACATGGCGTGCGTGAAATGGCATATTTTTACTCTTTATTCTGTGCGACTTAAATCTGCGAGCCTACAATTTTATTTGTGGAAAGTATTTCTCTAAATTACTACGCGTGCTTGCGATGATTTTGCATGACAAATTAATAAAATATTATATTATTATATATTTCAAGCAGTTTATCAATAATTTATCCTGTGTCTTGACAAAGAGAAAATTTTAATAATACAACTTGAAGATGTGTTATGGCTCGAAAACTGAAAAATAACTAAAATTATCTAACACTCCCCATTAAGGGTGGTTAGGTACGAAAATATGTCTATGAATTTTAAGGGTTTCGCGTTACGTTTGTGACGTCACATCAAAGTAAATGAGGTAAAATCACCTAATCAAAGCAAGGACGTTCATGCCATCACTTGCTTCTCACCGAAGCTTCCGGTCGAGGGGCAGTAACAAGACGAGCAAGGAACAACTGACGTAATTTCCGACCGGTTTTCTTCAGTGAGATGCCAATTCATTGCTGTCAAACCTCCACGGATCGCTCGCCAGTGCGCTCGTATACGCTGCTTTCTCTTCTGGCGATGTGAGGCATTTAGCGGTCGTTTAGCTTGCAACAATCCATCGCCGGAAGAACGAGAAAACGAGACGTGATAAGTGTGGCCGCGAACTTTTCGCGAAAATAATTTTGTCTCAGTGCCTTACGTGCACATCTGCAGTTCTGCTTCATAGTTAGTGAGGGGGCCGCGGTGGCCGAATGGTCAGACCATTCGCCTCCCACCAAGGCGATCCGGGTTCGAGTCCCGGCGGGGTCGGTCCCCGCGGATTTTCGCATGTGGTAATCGTGCCGCTGGTCGGCGGGTTTTCTCGGGGATCTCCCGTTTCCCCCGCCCTTTCATTCCGGTGCTGCTCCATACTCACCTCATGTCACCTCTCACCAGCGCTAAAGACCTCGATGTTAAGAGGGCGTGGTACATAATTCAACGCTAAAAGCATTAATCTGAAACTGTAGGTTTCTTGAAGCCAATATGCGAAAATTAACAATAGCATATCCTAGACTATAGTTTTAGCCAACGTTTTAAACAAAATAGTTTCCAGTGTTACGAACTTCTGAGGCACAATCTCTGACGCCGGAACCTCGTGCATTTAACTACCGCGCAAGAGATCACGCGTAACGAATGAGTATTTTTGGATAAAGATTGACTCATAAAGTTGGCAAATACCATTATCTAGGATTGTCATTGAGTATTTTATCCATATTGGCTTCGAAAAAAGTGTATAAATCAATTGATGTTTTCAGCGTTTATTTATCTACCACGCACTCTTAAGCAGTGACCAAAAGCTCTCACTCTCTCGTAGTAAGTGATAAGATGTTTTAACTCATGTGTCTTGTTTTATACCTGCAAATCATGGACGTGTGCTGTTGCGGTAACCACGCTGTGATTGGCAGAGCCAAATGAGAGACTTCACTCCATATAGACATGCTGCCAATAACAACGAAGCTACTGTACAGATGTGCACGTAATTTTGTAAAATGAAAATTAACTCCCAAGTAACGTCTACAAATCTATCATTATTTCATACAAATATAAAATCACTATTTTCCCCCACTTGAACACGAAACTTGGTGATCGACCAAACCTGGGCATCTGACTCAGAAACCCTACCTTACTTCCAGCCCGTGAACTTTCGAAAACGCTATCTTGCGCGTCCAACGATCTGAATCGCGGTTACGCCAGTGACTGCAAATGGACGAACAACCTAAAATTTATGGTTTTATTTTAGAGGGCTTATTTACGTCCCCCGGTTTTATGCCGTCGAGGTCAATAAGGGATGGCTTGCAAACTGCCTAACCCTAAGAAAACGTCACAAACATCCATTCCCGAGCTATTCTAACCCAGGACCTTCCGCACATTAGCCCGGCATGCTGTCGACCACGCAAGTCACAGAACCGCCGTGCATACTTCTCGTCGATAAAACGCCTCTGTGGGGTATTCAATGGCGACCCTATCACTTTAAGATGTAAAACTAAAAATAAAGTTGTGGTGTACATGACTTTATCTTTTCAAAGATTCTACATCAGTATGTTATACGTAAGACTACTTAGAACATTTTTCATCAATAAACAATGTTATCAACAATGTTGGTGACAAAGTTTTTAACATGTTTCTAAAACTCATAACTTTTGTTTGCTAGCAAATGTAAAAAAAAAAAAATGTTGGTAACAAATGTTAGTAATTTTTTATAACTGTTAACAAAATTAATTACAGAATGTTGGCAACAATGTTGATAACATGCCAACAATTTCCAAGCATTTTTACAACACTGGCAATAACTTCGTTAAAAACACATGTTATTAGCAATGTTATCGTTAGTGTAAACTAGGCTTTAGGTATAACATTATTTCCCCGACCCATACTAGGGCGGTCTAGACCAAAGGATATTGGTAACAAATGTTACTATCAATGTTATCAGCAATGTTGTAGGCATTTTTGTCACCTACATTGCTATTAACTTCCGTCCATCATTCTTACAACTTTGTTAGTAACATTGGTGTTTTAAGTAATGTTAATATCACGTTTACTATCAACATTGCAGTACGATAGTGATGCCATAGCTTTGAATTTGTTGATAACATTTTTGCAACTAACATTTTGTAATTAGCATTGTTACTGTTATGTTTTGTTGGTGTAAACTGGGCTTTAGAAGACATGCAAGTACACTCATTCCCATTATTTTAGGCCACGAGAAAATGAGCGTGTAAAATACGTTGCAGCGAGTGTCGTGGCGGGTTGAATGTGACGCGTGTAAGCAGGAGGCGTGGTCGGGAGGGAGAGTCGACGCAGACGGCGGGAGACGGCGGAGAAGGGCTGGCCGCCAGAGACGCGGGGTCAGTCCTCGACTGTGGACCAGCGCGCCAGGTAACAGCACCTCATGGCGTCTACCTTCTGTGCGCCGCTATGCGTCCTGGCGCTCTGCGTCCTTCGTGGCGCCCTCGCCCAGGAGTCGTCGACCAACGACATTGGTGAGTCCGTCCGCCTTCCTCCTCGCACCATCTCAGTTTACATTGCGCTATATATGTGTGCTTTAATTAATTATCACGAGAAAAACAAAACTTGTTTTACGCTAATTTTCTTTCCCAACACTGAGATAGTATGTATGTACCTATGCTGATAGCTGATGTTTGTTGGGGAAAATAATTTACAAAAATTTTTACATTAAAATTAATTTTGGGTGTTCTTTTTTTTTTATTCATCAATTTGAATGTAAATAATTTTGTCATTTTAAATAAAGTATAAATTTTTTTTAAAATTGTGATACTAAACAATTTTCTTTAAAACGTATGCCAGTTAAGGTAATTTCATTTACAAATTCAACTACGTTAATTACATATTTATTTTTTATTTTAATAATTATTTTTGCATAACTAAACCTAAACGTAACTACCGTATTAAGCAAACGCTCAAAATGATATTATTTATGTTCTTAGAATGTATAAGGTAGTGTTATTGGAGAAAATATACATTCTCCAATACAGTTATAAATTTTTATATTAAAATAGCTTTAATAAGATCGCAATTAAAATATTTAACGTATTTCTGGTACTGAAGTTCGAAACCTTAGAATGACAAAGTATGGTAGGTTTACCATATAAGTAATAATTTTTTTTCGTGGTGTATCACAAAATAAGAAAAAGGAAAATCACCATAATCTCGGAATTTTTCTTCCTCACTTCAACAGCATTAATGTCCGGAGATGCCAGTTCCACGTTGGACCGATGGTGGACGGCGCAGTGTTCGGTAGGACCCGGGTTTGATTCCCGACCGCGCCATCCTAATCGCGGGTTTTTGATCCAAGGTGTCCACCTACAGGAAAATCTAAGGGAAATTTACCTAACAGGAAGAGTCAAGGAATAGTCATGTAATTTTCGCATGGGTCAGGAAAAAAAATAAGAATTAGGTAATGCTTAGGAAGTAATCGCAGTGTTTTTATTTGCATAAATATAGAATTAAGTGTAAAAACATTAAAAATTCTTAAAAATAGTGCATGGAGGGCGGAGTCTTTGAAACCCGTGGTATTTTGAAATCGCACGTGTTTCTGTGCCGATGTTTTCACATCTGTAAAATATAAACGGAATAAGCTCACTTTTATAGTTTCATTCCACGTTTAAAATATTGACGGTGTTCATGTTAAACTAAGGTCAGGGAATCATCGTCAGAATAATCGAGGACTATATAGGTATAGGGTTTTCGTGGTAAAGTGAGCAATTTTGAAGGGCTGATTGATTTTTTTATTACTAGGCAATAATTGGTGTCCGACTTCTTGGATCAGTGGTTATAGTTTCTTGTCCGGTGGGCCAAGGGCCTCGGTTCGAGTCCCGGCCGGGTAGGAAAATGTAAAGTTACCTCCTCAGGTTGAGAACTGTGTGTTGTGTTGTCTCCTCATATACATACTGTGGAAGAAAATGGCGAACCACCTAATCGCTCCTACTGTAATGGAAGAACTCTTTCGCTTCTTCAGCAGTAGCTATAATGATTAAAATATATTTGACAGTAATTATTTCTTAATGAAGTGCCCATTACAATTCACGTAGTGGATTTATATCGGTGGAGTATGTGAATTGTTACTTAATTTAAAGTAATAGAAAATGTCTTCAGTTACTTATTTTGAAGCGCGATGCTGTACAAATTGTAATATCAACTAGAATAATAAAGAATGTAATATTTTACAGCTCAAAATTTGGAAGTAGTGCACCTCCTGAACTTCGTAACGTGGCTGCGATCTGGCAACAGCGCGCGCATAAGCTCTGTACTGCAATCTAAGGTTGGGACGCTCTCAGGCGCTGATCTATGAGGGGGGTGGGGGGAGGCAGGCCCACCCTTTGTTGACCTTTCATGAATAGTTTATACTTAAAATATTATAAGATTTTAAATTGTTACATTTATTTATTTATTTTTTGTTTATGGGATGCCTTAAAAAGCACAATTTTACACCTTTAAAAGTATTTTTTTTCTTGGGGTGGGCATAGCAACTTTTTAAAAATTCCTTCCTCCCACCAAAAAGAAACAGCTGGATCTGCCCCTGAATATGGTAACTATTAGAATTCTGTTATATTTGCACACTTTTTTGTATATTCTAAAGATAAAAGTGGGTTAAAGCTACGTGTTCTTGCATCGGCAAACAAATTTTTACAAAACTATGCGTAGCATTCAGCGTTTCTTTCCCAAACACGAAAAAAATATATATATTTTGCGCCCTTTTGAGTTAAGTGACTTGAGCGCTGGGATAAGGCAAAGCCGGTAGCGCCTTTATACCAACTGTAGTTCCCTTAATTAATCCCGTAATTAAGCTTGGGCAAATGACGCTACAGCCATGAGAACTCCAACTTTCCTTTATTAAACCTGGTACACGCCGTCCGTGTTTCTCTACTTTTTCTCCGTGCCTAGTTACTTACTTTACACAATTACGCAGCAGAACTGTTATAATCACGTGGCTCTTGTTGAGAAACCAGGGCTAAGGTTAATTCTACTACAGGTTAGAAAGATCAATGTTATAAGTTTGGCACAGGGAAAATTTCTGCCACTTGAGCGCTGGTATCGCTAGTGCACCAAACTGACCAATCACAGAGCTTTCCTGAATTTTAAGTTACATTAAGTTGATAATTTAAAATCCCAGATCGGTTTCTTTTCACTTTAAAATTAAATTAAATTACTAATATAATTTCAAAGTTTATTTATATTTAATTTTACTACGGTTTTGTATTATTCTGGTCACTTAGCGATCGAAGCGAAACTAGTGGCAGAAATTTTCCCTATACCAAACTCTTCCATAAGAAAACGTATTTTCTTTCTAACCTGTAGTAGAATGAACCTTAGCCAGGACATGCTATGCTGACACCACAGGTAAGTTTTCATACTGAAACGAGAAAAATGTATTTGTAGCACTAGCTGCTGCGCTTGATGACAAATATTCCAATAAAAAAAAAAAAAAAAAAAAAAAAATTAAAAAAATTGTGTATAGAATAGAATTTAAAAAGAAATTGTTGCTGATCTGTCGTGTTTGCTTTTTGAAAATACAAAGTGATAGTAAGAATGGTCTTTCTTGCGTAAAAAATAGAACTAATTACACTTGTTAAATTATATAAATATGCTATATTGTTGCTGGTTGCGAGAGAATACCACAATTTGCCAAATTTGGTGACGTAATTAATCGGTTAGCATAGTATGTACCGGTCTTGCTATGTTCGAGCATTCAAATCACTTTACGTAAATTTATCTAAAATAATTGGAAACACGTAAGTAAGAAATAAATGTTTAATATACTGCATTAATTGCCGTTTTTGTTTTCTCATTATTCGTAAAAATATATTTTTGGTAACTACAAAATATTTGGTTATCATTGGCCGTGCGAAATATTTGTTATGTTTATCATAGTGACATTTTCACAATTAAAATATTGTGACCACTACAAATAAATTTTATGGTTACATTAACATATTTTTGTAGGTATCTTTTACCAATTTTTTTCAAGGTCGTGTCAGGGGGCTTGTACAGACGGATAAGAAACTAATCGCTCATAAACAGCAAGTCGTTTTTAACTCGGACATTTTCCACAGTCGTAGTGTTTCGTAATGTCGTAAAGCATTTTTTAAAATCAATTTCCTGTATATTATGATATTTTACTCGTAATATGTTATTTTTATGTCGTTAGTAGAAATTGAATTGTATTTTACAGGATTATAAATTACGTGTTTGTGCACAGAGAGGCTGTATTACATAGCATACGGGTCATCTGAATTGTAAGAAGAATGAAGCAAATATTTAAAGTTGGTAAAATATTTCAGTTTGTATTTCAATGTGACAAATGTAGTGATTTTTTTTTTTTTTTTTTTTTTTTTTTTTTTTTTTTTTTTTTTTTTTTTTTTTTTTTTTTTTTTTTTTTTTTTTTTTTTTTTTTTTTTTTTTTTTTTTTTTTTTTTTTTTTTAGCATTGTGTTTGAAAAAAAAAATCAATCTCAGTGTTTTGCCAAATTTAAGAAAAATAAGTTTGAAATCGTGCTAGCCAAAAATAATTATTGGCATTACAAATAGTTGTAAATTTTGCAACAAATTGTTTGAAAATATAGAAAAGGGCTTGTAAGCAAGCAGTGTTCTTTGTATATATTTTCAAATAATAAAGCTAGATTTTATTAACCCCCGACGCAAAAAAAAAAGTTTTTTTTTTTAAATTTTTTTTTAAGTGTGTACCTTCTGTGGCACCGTAGCTCCTGAACTGATGAACCGATGTTGATTTAGTTTTTTTGTTTTGTTTGAAAGATCACTTACTTGATCAAGAGTGTTCTTTACTATGATTCAAGAAATTCTCACCAGCTCTTTTATAGTTGTTGACGAGATATGAGCAACTTCTACTGGTCTGTGATCGATTATAAATTTAGTATCCTGTGGGTCGGTTTTTTAATTTGTATTTAATATATCTTGTTTATTTTTGTAAACGCATAAAACGCCAGATTTATTCGAATAGGCTAATTAAGCGTGATTTCCGCAATAAACAAAATCATTTTACGAAAAAAAAAAAAAAAAAAAAAAAAAAAAAAAAAAAAAAAAAAAAAAAAAAAAAACAAGTAATAGCATTCACGCTCTTTGCTCCCGACTCCAACCCAGGACCTCTATAACGGTAATATCTGTCGTGTCAGAAAACTGCGCCGTGAAATTTGACTCTACCAATAAGTGATTCCTGATTGCGCCACCGACTAAACTTGAAGATAAAGTGAAAGTTGCCTCGCGACATACCAGCAACCCACCCACTTTACGACATACGCAGGGGCTATGGATTCAGGGGTGTACACATTTCATTTTAGGAAATTGCCGAGAGGTTATTAAAGTCACGAGGATACTTTTCGCGAACTACGGTACGTACCATTCATTGTTGGTTTAATGTATTTGTTTTATCACGAAGCTAATCGCGACGGTATAAAATTCGGCAGGCAGGGGCGTCATTTGGGATCACAAGGGGGGGGGGGGGGCAAATGCCGCCCCCCTGGATTTAGAATTTTATGTGTATAAATATATTTTTTGTATTTTTAAATTTGAATAATGCTAACTTAAGCACATGAAACTGAAGTTTTATTATTAAAGTATCTAATTTATACATGCTTAATTAATAAAAAGGATGCAACAAGGTCACTGTCGCCGGAAATTAAAATCTTACCCCCCCCCCCCTAGAAAAACCTGAAATGACGCCCCTACCGGCAGGATTTATTTAAAAATATTACAATAGGGAGTTAGCTGGTTACCTTACCTTTCATTACACACTTTGTATTCGAAACATTAAAGCGTAATTATGGAATATTTAATGTAATATAACATTTAAGACAATTACCTCTTATAATGTAATAAAGATTAAATAAATCAAGTACCAGCTTCGTCTTATAACACGCACCTAATCGCACAATGAAATGTTTATATTTAAGAGAATATATTTTCGGTAGTTCATCACACCCAGTAATTTTATTAAGATAAAATAAATTGTCGGGTGAGTAGCGTCCAGATTCATCTGTTCCTAAATGTAGGTCCTAAAATAGCACATGCAGACCGAGTATTACATGCCTAATTGCCCGAGGATTCACGTTCTGTAACCAAGCGTACCAACCAATTACGTTACAACATAGCCAAGGAACTGAAGTGGCACATGGAAGTGTCCGGAAAATATATTGCTTGCCTTGCATTCGTGTTAGACTTCCTGTTTATCTCGTAGGGTAAAACGGTTATTCAAATATACTACGCAATAATGTAACTGTAATAATGTCATAATTTTTTTATAAAAGTACTTTCTTTAAATTAGTTGCTTAAAATCTACCCCGCCAATTTAGTCGTCTGCACATCTAATTTAGTAGCAGAATTGTTCTGTTTACAGTGTAAGACCATATCACATGCATAGAAAAACATATCCTTCATTACTCTACTTAGATATTTTTGAATAACTGAACTTCAGAGTAGTTACGGTAAGTATTCGTTGAGGCTAATTTGAAACCAGGTGCGAAACATTAACGGCCACTATGGACAGCTACGTGTGAACAAAGCACTTGGCTGTCTAGCGAAGGGAAAGTGCATTTCGAAACACTTTCAGTGAGGAGGTTGCAAAAACAGCTGCGGCCGTCAACTCCGAGATAACCGCTCTTTCCCCGGCTGAGAACCAGTGTATCCCAAGTGTTGAGACCTCTCCCAGGCTCGTGGCGGGAGAACGTTGGCATTCAAATGTCATTGCTTTCAACTCACTCTCGCTTGCTGTAATTAGCGTTTAATTACGGGAGTCGTTGCGGAGTAAATCTCGTTGCTTGTAAGGTGGCAACGTCTGGTAATTTTACAGTAATTTAAAAAGAAAATGTTTTTAAAGGAACATAATTTTCATATCGAAGAATCTTGAGAATGTTTTGTCAGAAATACATAATAATATTTTGCTTCATTTTGGCTTATTTTCAAAACAAAATGTGTACTATTTTGGGGGCAAAAATCTAAAAATCAGTTTAGTGTATTGCAACAGAAAAATGCATATAAAAACGTTGATATATAAGTGTTAAAACTGCCAAAGGAATTTTTTACATGTATTAAACATATTTTCGAAACCACTGCTAAACTAGGGAGCGAGGCCTTAAAGCGGTAGGTTCCTCGAGGCCAACTTACAAATATTAAAAAATCAGCAATCCTAGACAATAGTGTTTGTCAACTTTCAGAGCAAAACATTTTTATCAACTAACGTATTTATGAATAACAACATCTGACCCCGAAATCTCGTACATTTAATTCCTGCGCAAGAGAATGCAAATATTCAGGGGTGAGGATTTTTGGACCGTCCCGTCTCCCTCAAAATTGATCACTGGCCTTCCTAGGGATTTTTTTTTTTGCCTCTTGGTTTTATTGTTTTGTTGTGTTAGTGGTTCTTGTATCTGGAATACGGTTAATGTCTTCCATTTTATCTGATATTGTTTTAAGGTGTCAGTTATGTTTTGCATGTCCAGTTCGGCTTGAACTTCATATTTTTTTTCTGTTTATCTAACAAAGTTCACCCAGCCACGAATCTAAGTAAGTTCGTTGTAAAAGCTTCTATGCAAATATGCGATTGGTATACAACTGACAAAAATAATGTTCTCACTGTAGGGTTTTAAATCCATCAAATCTAGTGGCAAAACCACTGATTTAATGGCACATGAGTTGGCTTGATCCTGATTAGCTACGTTGGAGACGTCATCTTATATCCTAGAGTCTGCATGTTTTAGACAAACATCATTTTATACAGTTCTTGAATTAGTATATACATGAAACTTTTCTTTTTTTTTTCTTCCATAATATTTGGACACTAGTGCTGTTCAGCGAAGATAATACCCGTTAGTCCGCTCTCGAGTGCTGTTGAGAAGCAATATGAGGTGAGTATAAATCAGCGACGGAATGCAAGAACAGGAGAAACCGGAGTAGTCCTAGAAAGTACGTCAGCCAACGACGATGTTCGCCACGTGAATAAATAAATCGGGATCAACGCCACCGGAAATGTAATGTGGACTTCAGTGATGATTCCGAATTTCAAAAATATTCATCTTTTTATTTTAAAATAATTTTACTCTCCGAAAACCTCTGCGCGAGTGGTTTACGAATGTTAAAGTTATTTTAAAATCAAAACGCAACTTTTTTTTTAATTTCGGTTGTTTTAGAGTCCTAGATATTATCGTACTGAAAATTACGGTTTTAAAATTTTATGTGGTTTCAATCCCTTACTTCTCTAAACACCGTTTTCAATTGTTTACGCGAAAGCAAAGCATACTACAGCCCAGTGCTATATAAATAAACGTCCGCTAATAGAATATCTAGTCGGCAAAATAATCCCATCGAATTATGATGAGTAGTTTAGATATTATCGACGATAGAGTATTCCAGTCGTTCGCTGGACATTTTACCTGCCTGCCTAGAGAACTGAGAAAGTTCATCTTAATTATTAATGTAGGAGTGTCATTACGAGGTTAGCTACAAATATATTACGAAGAAACTGAATATAAAAAGTAATAGCAAGTATTCGTGTTCATAGAAAGTGTACCAAACAAATATGGTTATTCAATGAATTTCCAAGATTTTATCAACTTCTTGACTGTATATTCGTTCCGGTAAGGTTATTTTATTATAAGCCGCAATAAAAAAAAATAGATCATTGTCCAATATTTCCTATGTATTTCTCGTATGTTATGTTTATGTGTTAATTTTTTATGTACGTATTTGTCATTGCTGTCCGCTCAAGGTCGTGAAAACTGCAACCGACCACTTAAATCAGGAATATAATAAAATAATCGTAATTTCTGCTACAAATTTTAATAAAACGAAACAGTGTACCAGAAGTTAATTTAAGTTTCCGATACACACATAATTACCAAGCGAAGTGTCGCAGTGTACAATCACAGGACTCTTCAGAAGGACACTCTGGTTTAGTAAAATTCTTGCTACTTTAACCTATAGAGTATGGCTCGCTAGTTTGTGTAAAGTTGGTATTGTCGTCTTCGTGTAGAAACTTACCAAGTAGAATATCGATGCTTTACTTCATAATGTTTCAGTTGTCTTAACAACACCAGCAGCCAATTACTTGTGACTTCAGAACTATAGCAATACATGTCATGTTCTGACAAAGTTAAAATAAAAAATCAAGCCCTCTCTTTAAAGCAATACGCTTTCTAATAAGTCTATGAAAAAAAAAGAAAAAGAAATTACATGGTAATATTTGTAACGTACTTAAAAAAATGTTTATAAGCAACGCGTTTTTTTATTAAATAACTGGGTCGAATAAATGCCATACATTCGATTGCGGAGCAAGTTATTTTACTAATAGAACAGGCCAATGTCACACTTTTTTTTATATTCTCTGGCACAAAAAAAAACAATTTTTCTAAAATAGCGTTTTTACGTATATGTTGACTTTCAAAAGCCCACGGAAAAAACAGTTTTTATATCCGTGTGTTTGTTTGTTACGTATCGGATCCTATCGGTTCCTATAGCACTCATACAATTGCAATAAAACTTTGGTGCGTGAGTTCGCGAAGGTTTCTGTCAGTACCCCCAAAATTGGAAATTTGGGGAGGGGGAAGGAATGGGCAGAAAGGAATAGCGGTACCCAAACCAATTTAATAAAACCAATTTTGGTGAGTTGTGCGTGTGTCTGTGGTTTCTTCATACACACACAAATATTTTTTTTATTTATTTTATATATTTTTATATTATTTATTTATTTGTGTGTGTGTGTGTGAAGAAACCTTCACAGACACACGCCAAACTCATATATATATAATATATATATATGTGTGTGTATATATATATATATATATATATATATATATATATATATATATATATAATAGGTGGAGGGACAACCCGGGTGTTAGAGGGGCAGAACGGGATACCCAAAAAAATTAGTGAAAAAAAAAAAAACTTTGATGAGTTGTCGTGAGTGCGCTCCCGAAGGTTTCTATGTTTCTGGAAAAAAAAATTGTGGAAGGGTGTATAAAACGGACCAGAGAGGCAGAACGAGGTACGAAAAAAAAAAATGTAATGGGCATTGCAACAAATGCCGGGACAGCTAGTTGACAATAGAAATGACGCAACTATCGGGAAATGTAAATTACCTAATGTTGTTCCTGTATTTCTGTAATTTTACGCTCTGTTGCCGCCAGTTGTATTCACTGCCTGTAAACATGTGGCTACGATTTTTTTTACTTCGAAGCAGCAGTGGCAAGGATCTCTGCATACTACGCTGACGTGATAGCATAAACTAATTTTGAAAACAGGGCGTATTTTTTTTTATAAAAGTAACTAAATTCTTGTGATATTTTAGCGTCTATAAGGTATCTGACATCCATACAGACAGGGAGCCCATATTTCATAATTGTTATATTTGTACTAGATATGGTTTGTTTTGTTGTGACTATTTTTCACTGCAATGGAATTTATTTACATTTCCTTGTTTTCTTATTTTTTATAATGGCATGTGTAAGTTCAAATTTGCATAAAATCGATTTTATGCTTTAAATGAAAACTAACTGACCTACCGAACTGAAAAAAAAAAAAAAACGCTGAATAACGATGTTGTAGGCTACAAGGCATAAAAACATGAAATAAAATACTTTAGTATTTTTAAAAATTCCTAGGCCTAATACTGAATTTCAAAAGTTAGTATTATTTAAATACAAAAATGTTAAGGTATAACTATATTAACTTTTTATTTTCTTGTAAACTGTTCACCTGAGAATGGTAAATCAGGTAACGTGTTAACTTGTATGTCTTTAAAAGCAATAACAATATCGAAGGATAACACATGCATTAGTAGGATACTAAAATAACACTCCCGTTTTTAAGAGTATTTGTTATTACAGAATTTTAGAACCGTTATCAGTAGGGCTAGGAATATTTCGTGAGTTCAACAACCAACATGCTAGAATCCGTTATCCTGTGTAAACCGAAGCCCTACCATTTGTTAATTACCTGCTACTAAATAAGACAGCAGACAATGAACGAATATACAAGACTTGAGTAGTCCTAGTTATCAGGTGTAGGGTCGTTAAAGAAATATAATTATCAGAGATGATGGTATAGTGCGAAAATATTTTGTGTCAACATACCCTTGAAAACGCTATAGTTGATTGAAACACATATGATTGGTCGATGTAAGTCTGACACAACGTAGCCGTTTGCAGACCAATAACAGGTATCAAATATTACAATAGCGGGATTCTTATTGGCTCAGTCGAACAGGGTAACAACTTCACGTGCACGCGAGAACCAGCAATCTTCTGGTAAACTGAACGTGCGTTGAAATCCAGTAAAAAGTTAAGTTTTCCAGCGATAAATCATCCTCTCTAATAATTATTAACAAATATGTTTATTCATCTCACGTAGATTTTATTATTTTCAGTCTGAACCATTTAAGATATTAGACATTTAACAGTGGATATTTCTATCGCAAGTTACTGTACACCATAGTTCGTATATCCCATTTTGCTTTGTAAACACGATGCACAGTTTGATCCTGCAGTTCACGTGCATCATGCATAGTTATAGAAACTGAAGCAGTGCGTAAATAATGGCTATGAAATTATGTATAATTTTTTATGAAACGTAATATGCGTTATATTATATTAAATTATATGTTATTCAGAATGTCACAAAAGTCCGATTTCGTAGAATCCGTGTCGCAAAAGTCCGGTCTGATAGGGTCAATGTCCCAGAAGTCCGGTCTCAGAGGGTCAGTGTCCCAAAATTCCTGTCTGATAGGGTCAATGTCCCAGAAGTCCGGTTTCAGAAGGTCCATGTCTGAAAAGCCCGATTTGATAGGGCCAGTGTCCCAAAAGTTCTGCCTCAGAGGGTCAGTGTCTCAAAAGACCGATTTGATAGGGTCAGTATCCCAAAAATCCGTTCTGATAGGGTTAATGTTCTAAAAGTCCTGTCTCAGAGGGTCAGTGTCCCAAAAGTATGATCTTGTAAGGAAGAGGAGAAACCGGGTATACATTCTCTTTGAAATGGCTTTGACGATATGAGCTGTACCTTTTGAGACATCTATATAATTAAAATTGCTTATTAAAAATGTATTATAATGAAATAGGTAATTAATTATTGTTATAGTTTACGGAACCTTAATTTACAAGGAAAACATGCAAGTAAGAAGAACAGATTCCTTGACTTCCGTCTCTAGAGTTGTGTGAGCAATAAGAAGGCAAAGGCGGAATCGAACAGAAACGAGTTTTCGGCCGAGACTCGCTCCATCTGGCAGACTCCAATGTTATGTAACGCAAAACTCGAACTCATAGGAATGTTGCCACACGCGACCGGCTACAAACATGGGTGAGATTCAGAGCGAACTACAAGGAATTACAGCGCTATGGCTCGCCGTCTGGTTTTATATGCGCGCGGTCTTGCCGACCTCGTTTCTGTAGACTAGGAACTAACTCCTCTCCGGTCAGTCAGGTGCCAATTGACGTACTGCCTTGCGCTTATGTGGGAAAAAATATTTTATATCAGCTACAACGTATTTTGTTTGTATTTATCTTGCCACATGATTTTTGTTCTCACAAAAAAAATTGCTGTCACTACTAGAAAAGAAGACTATGCCTACCGTAAACCGAGGAAAATTTGGTCCACTCAAAATTTTGGTATTTGTGTATTTTTTTTTTTAAGTTTCAAACGTTTACTAGATGGCTTAACGAAAAAAAAAATTACCACTCGACTCCAGTTATAGAAATATAAGTTATATATTCACCAAAATACCCCATACGTAATGTTATGAATGAGTCAAAGCAACAACACAACGTGTCACAGTAACCCCGGTTTATGGTGAAACTTACAGGCCATCTGGTGAGACGTGGGGGACTTAAAACAGTCATAGAGGGAAATTCTGACAGATAAAGACCACGATTAACATACCGAAACCAAAATTTTAAAGACGTGGACTGTAAGAACTATGGAGAAATGAAACGGGAAGCGGAAAGATGCGAAAAGTGGAGGTCTGCTTGCCAACCAATCCTCAGACTAACCATTACAGAAGAAGAACTGAAAAATCAGTGGTCACCATGAATTTTACATTTTCCACAAAATAATTTGGCAGGGAACGCTCACTACCAAATGTTTCTTTCAGTGTTGTCAGAAAAAAAAAATTTTAAGAGTCACAGGAATTGCGTAAATAGAAACATTTTGTTGTACTATTATGTACGAATTGTTGTATTTAATGGTTACTAGACGTTATTTGGCTTATACCAAGACATAATTACCATTTTAAATTTATTTATTGTTTACATTATCGACGCATTAATAACCCGTATATAATTTGTGCCACCCAAGACTAGGTAATCGCTTAGTCCACAGTTTTAAACATACCTTTCTAGAATCCGGATCAAGAAGAAATTAAGAAAAATTCAGCATGACAAGTGACACGGGCACATGGCAGCAAAATGGGTGCTTAATTCCTGCAAGATGCCAACCTTGCGAGAAAAATTATTGCACGAGATCTTGCGCAAACCTATAAGATAGATTTTTTTAAAGGAAATAGAAGTTGCATCAAACTTGTTATCCTACTGGTCTTTCTATGCTGGGCACGCAACTTAACCATATAGATATAGACAATCAGGGTATATGTTATGCGAGATGTATGTTCACAGAAATCAAACTTCGTAGTTCACTGTCCTTTTTCTCGCATCCGTCCTCCACTCAAACGAAACTTATTTATTTATATTTATTTGGTCGCTTTTACGTTCCCTCGAACAGCACACGGCCTGGGTGAGGTACACGGGAGTAAAGGGGAACGGAGTCGACCAGGACTTGCTTAAGAGGGCGTGGTACATAATTCAACGTTAAAAGCATTAATGTAGGTTTCTTGAAGCCAATTTGCGAAAATTAAACAATAGCAATCCTTGACAATAGTTGTAGCCAGCGTTTTAAACAAAACTGTTTCCAGTGTTATGAACTTCTGAGGCACAATCTCTGACGCAGGAACCTCGTGCATTTACCTGCGACGCAAGAGAACACGCGTAACGAATTAGTAATTGTGGATAAATATTTACTCATTAAGTTGGCAAATACCATTATCTAGGATTATCGAACCAGGGTCCTTCCAAATGCAAAGCGAGTGTTTTACCACTGCTCCACGACGAAATGGGCGCGTCTCAGTTATGTGGCAGTGGAAGCGCCAAGCGCGAGGTACCAAAAACTAAGCAGTTATCTCTATGACGTGTCGGGTGTGTTTTCAAAATAACAGCAAGGGCCGTGGTTGGCGCATTGTCTAGAGCACTCGCCTCCCACCAAGGGGATCAGGGGTTCGATTCCGCGCGGGGTCGGTCTACGAATTTCCCGCATGTTGGTTTTCTCGGGGTGCTCCCGTTTCCCCTCACAATTCGCTTTGCATCACTTCTCCAATGCAGGAGCTCATGTAATGCCATTCTTCAGGGAGTGTCAGCCAGTGTGTTGCCAAAGTGAGATAGTGAGAGATTTTGGTCAGCGCTAAACATCGAGGTCTTTAGCGCTGGTGAGGGGTGACATGAGGTGAGTATGGAGCAGTACCGGAATGAAGGGGCGGGGGAAACGGGAGATCCCCGAGAAAACCCGCCGACCAACAGCATTGTCCGGCACGATACCCACGTGCGAAAATCCGGAGACTGACCCCGCCGGGAATCGAACCCGGATCGCCTTGGTGGGAGGCGGATGGTCTGACCATTCAGCCACCGTGGCCCCAGTGTGTTGCCAGAGTGCTGTGCACTGTCTTCCGGTACCCTGCACATGCGGTATTTTAAGGGCTTGGGCCCGAGTTTCTCGGCTTACGAGAGAATTATTTTTTTAAATGCTTACGAGAGTCAATATCGTAAAATTGCTTCGTAACTTTGTTGTAAATTGATTTTACAATGCAATGTAATTTTTCGAGACTAACTGAGTGATAAGTATAGCTAATTTATCAATTAAAAGGGAATTTCGTTAATTAACTAATTAGCCACTATTTTGCAGTCTTCTGACTCGACAAAATTAGAGTATGCAGTTTAAATCAGTCATAACAAAGTTACGAAGCGATTTTACGATATCGGCTTACATTTATGTTTTAAAAAATAATTGACATTAAATGCGAAGAAACTCGGGCCCATGCATGCCCTTAATTTAAAACAAATACACTTATCTTTTTTTTTGCAGAGTAACTTTTGCGAAGTTGAAGGACACGTCATAACTCAATTATTCTTAACTGCTCGGCGTGCATAAATTACGTCAGCTTAAGAATAACATTCTAAGAACGTTACTCGTGCGCATATGCCAATTTCACGACGTCCATGAATCTATATTATTTTACTCTTCCAAAATTTGCGAAAATGGGTGCATTTGTGGTCCTTATTGGGTATCAAAATTTTGGTGCAGGATCTTTTAAAATGTATAGGCGTGTACAATACGCCTTTACCTTCAATATTACTCCATAAAAGTAAAGGGTCACTCACCACTGAATGTCTCATAGAGGCTAGTTGTCGGCGCGAAGAATGTACGTTCAGATCGGTTACTTGCGCCTGAGAGTATATTTTTTTGCTCTGCAGCAGGTTGTCGGAAACTCGCCGGCTGGGGTAGGTATCTGGCACGTAATCGCTAACTGGTCGCCGGCGAACTGACCTACACCGGGCACAACTTGGGTGATCACTATCGCCTCCAGACTTTCTCTTCTCCGCGAACGATCAGGCGCCACCGCATCGCAATTTGCACGTAACCGCGCTCTACTGCCGGGCTGGTTGCATGTCCGCGATCTGCAGGCGCCGGAGCAGTGACCTCATCAGCAGCATGACAAAGTCGGAATTCGCAAGTTACGGGAACATAGTAATAACAAAAAACCAAGAGTCTTACTAGAGTGAAATAATTTACACTGAAACGAGATATTATGGGCAATGTGCTTAAAATAATAATAATAACAGTCCTTTTGTATTCTTATGCATTGCAAAAATTAAGTAAATTGTCATAATTTTCAGATTTTTTTTTAAAAGTGCAAAGGAATCTCACTGTGTGTTTTTTTAATCATAATATCTAATTTCAACGTAAATTATTTCATTCGAGTAAGATACTTGGTTTTTGTCATTCCTTTGTTCCCGTAACTTGCAAATTTTGCCTTTGTCATGTCACAATGGGAAAACTATGAGTGTTAAAAAAGTTTTACAAGTGAAAAATGTAGTCATAAGTAACGTCTATAAAGCGATCACTATGCCGTGTAAATATAAAATTGTGAATTTTTGTCACGTGAATGTCTTTAAGGCGTCCGCCTGCCTGCCACGTAAACAGCGTTGCAGCGTGCTAGCAGAACACTTTATTCTAAGAAACGTTTCAACGTGTGTATAATATGAGCGTTTAAGAAAATATCAAACACTTTTCAAACGATTTCAGAATGGTAGTTTCAAAACGTCACATTAACTAGAAAGATCATTTCGGAACCCCTCAAATTGGCTAAAAACGTTTTTTTTTTTTTTTTTCAATTTATTATATTCAATTAAACAACTACTTACGGGATTCGTGTCACATACTATACACAGGTGTATTGGACTTTGCTTAAAACTTTTCACCAATAAAAAGATGGGAGTCACCACTGAAATTGGCATGAGCCAATCAACATCTTCCTACCGTCGTGTCTCACTCACACGAACACGCGGCCACTAGGCGGCCGCCTTAATTATTTCTTTATAAACTACAACAGGCGATCGTGTATCATATTACTCCTGAACGTTATAGTATTGAATTATGTTACATTCAGAAAGTCGCAAGTTCACGAGGATGTAAGCTTAGAAGATAACAGAAAGACCCGAGTTCGAGTCTTGTCTCTGACCACCCTGATTTCGGTTATCAAGGACTTCCAAACTTGCTCCAGGCGAATCCTGGGTTGATTCCTTTGAATGGCCTCGCCTACCACGCGCTTAAAATGCGTTGCAGCGTGTTCCTAAAAATGTTTTTTTAAATAAACTATTCCACATATCCCCAACGTATATGTACTGAAAGATGACTGAAGAGTCGTTTCAAAGCATCACGGCGATTGGAAAACTCATTTCGGAGCTCCTCAAAATGGATAAAAACAGCTTTTTCAACATGTTATATCTCAGAAACTACTCTAGGAGCATGCGATGGACTTTGCTTGAAACTTTCCACCAATCAAAATACGAGGTCTCCACTGAAAGTGTCAGTCAGGCGAGTGATCTACGATACCACTGCACGCCGATTCAGTGTCTTACGGTAGAGGCGATACCGCACCAGATGAGCCGGTCAACATCGGCCTTGGCGCCGTGCCTCACTCCAACAAACACACAGCCAGTAGGCGAGGGCCTTAAGTCCTTGTTACAGATTTTTGCAGTGGTTTCGAAAATATTTTTTTATTGCTACCTAACACTCATATCAAAATTTCGCTGCACAGTTTTGACACTTATATATTATAATTTGTAGCTGAATTTTTTGTAGAATTATACTGAACGGTTTTTTAGATTTCATTACCCAAAGTACCACGGTTTTCGTCGTGAAAATAAGCGAAAATTAAGGAAATTATTTTTTTTTGCTGGCGAATGGTACATTATTTTAAAAAAACGCGTCCACAGTATTGTGTATCGTGTGATTGCACATTGACTCAAATTTTTTCAAAACTTTTGGTTAAGAAATATTTGAGTTATTGGCACCAGTCTGAAAAAAAACTCGGGAACAAGCTCTTAACAAATGTCGAGGTGGATTCCTTGTTCCTAGTTCCGGTCCTTGTGTCGAGTCTCTAACGACCTCGCTGTCTAACGAGAGAAGTACTTAGAGACGCGGGCGCGTGACGCACTCGAAGATGTGCTCTCCACGCACGTCGTCACGGATGCAGGCGCGGAGAGGATACGCAACGTCTTCCAACTCCCAACTTTCACGTGCAGGTGCAACCTGTTACATACCGCCGCTTTACTGCTGGCGAGGAAGAAGGGCATTACCGGAGAACAATGAAGACGACGGAAGAATGGGAAAGAAAAGAAAAAAGTGTGTTAGATGGAAGGGGGGGGGGGAAGAGAGGTTGTTCCCAGTTACGAAGTGAGAAGTGTGCGACGGGAAGTCTTCCGTAGCCTCCTGCATGCAATTGGACGCAGTTATGAAAATTAACTGGGCCGATAAAAGTTTAAATTAAGACAACCATGCATGTCATTAGAAATAAGATAAAACTACGCTCGGCATTAAACAATTAACCAAAAATTTTGGCATAGGCGTGCGCGGCAGTATATCATTGGGAGGGGATGGGGGGTACGTGCATGTCTAGTGGATGATATGCCGATCACCTTTTTTAAAAATCGAGAGGGGTAGTCTGAGCGCTTCATCCGAGATTTTTTACTTTAAGGAGCAAAATGGGTACTATTAAAGCAGTTTTCATACCGCTCGTAGGTCTATAAATATTTTTTAGATACTTTTTTACATTTCGTTATACATTTTCTGGGGGAGGGGGAAGGGACGTGTCCTCCCCGTCCCCCCCCCCCTCCGCCAGGCACGCCCGAAACGACACTATGAAGTTTCAGAAAGCCAGGCAGCGGCGAAGCGAATAAGGGGGGTGGGGGAACAGGGGTTGTACAGCCCCTCTCTGCAACTGGTGAGAATGTTTAACTTCAGCTAATATAGTCAAGTTTTGTATGATAAGTCGAATTTATTTTACAATTTCCACTTAAAATCTTAAGTGTTTAAATCATAGCAAGAGAAATATCTTTATTTGAACAAGCCAAATTAACTTTGGTAAATACCCCCCCCCCCTTGGCCCGGTAGTTCATTAAACTTGTCTTCGCCCCCTCTGGAAAATTCTTGTTACGCCACTGTGGCGATACGGTAAAGCAGACAAGGAAAACTAGCTAGGATTAGCTGTTCCCTGTATAAAATTCTGCAGTTAGTCACATAAGCCTAAGGCGAAGAAAGTATCAAATAAAATTCCAGGACGAAAAACAAAACTAAATTAATAGAACAATATTAAAAAAAAAAAGTCTTCCGTACAACAAAATTAAGACAGCACAGACAATTACCAAAACACATATACAGTGGCGAAGCTGGAGCGTTCACTAACCTGTAGGCTAGCCTCCAGAATGTATGTGGCACTCCACTCATTGGCTGCACACTGACGAGGTGCTACCGCATGATTGGGCCTGCATTTAGCTGATTCTTTATTCTTGTTTGAGCTCCCTCCAGAAGATATAAGATAAGTCAAGGACCAATTGAGAATGTCACACGAACTTGCCTTTCTTTTAATTCTGGCTGGTGCCCAAGAGAAAGGGCAAATTCCTCAGGTGCCTAGTTATAGATACGCCTTACGTGAACATCGACAGTGCTGCTTCATGGTTATTGGCAGCGTGTCTTTGTTAAGACACGTCTCTCATTTGACTGCAGCAATCAGAGAAAGACAATCATGGCATCATACGTCTGTGATTTGCCAGTAGAAACCACAAGACAAGTGATAGTTAAAATATCCAATCACTGACCATGAAGCAGAGTTGCAGATGTGCACGTAAGATATTGAAACCAATTGATGCAAATCTTTTTCGCCATAAAATCGTGGCTCTAGTTACGGAGCATACGCTGCTAAGCAGTGACTGTACATAGAGGTACGTCAATCTCGCGGATTCATCTGGCAGCAGCCTAGACTTGTCAGTCCTATACACCCACTGGCCACAATCGATTATCTATTGGCTTATAACCGTACAAGCAGGTAGCAAGCGATATCACTTCGCATTATTTCCTTATTTACTACTGGCTTGTAGTAGTCAAACGCGTTTCGTAACAGCCGCCAGCAAGTCACAGACATGACAATGAAGTATACGTAATTGGCGTTCAACCTGACCTGGAATGTATCTGCGAAGTTTACGTAGTTATGTGTTTAACCGTTAGACTGGTTGGCTCTCAAGACATTAGCGTGCATGAGACGAAGAGCTGATTCCCCAGTAATACACCTTGGCCTTAGCAACTCAACTTCATTGGTTGTGACCGGCAGGTGCATTGCATGTGCACGTAGTGTATAGTCTGATTATAATAAAGCTTGCCTTGCAACACGACCACTCTACGCCACTTGGCGCAAGAATAGACGATACAACGATGGCAATACAGAAGACCGAAGATTTCCTAACATAATGCTTGTCGGCGTCGCGACGTCGTGTTAAGGATGTTCAAGTGTTATAAAATCATAATTTTATATTTTTATGGAATATTGTTAGTTTTGTAGACGATACTTTTCAGTACATGTTACTCTTAGGAAACAATTTTATCTCTCATAGTTTTCTCATAATGGGGTGTCAAAGTCAAAATTTGCTTGTTACTATGCCATGTATGAAATAATTCACTGTGAACGTACGTCCCATGAGCTATGCAATAAAACATTAAAAAACTCACCACGGAATATTTTGAACTTACAAACAAAAATCGCAAAAGTATAGGAAAAATGTTGCGAACCCAGCAATTTTTTTTTTAAATTACTAAACCAGTTCGCGGGATTTTTTGAAGTTTTATTACGTAACCCGTAGTATGTTATTTCACTGTGAATTATTTAACGTACGTACGTCAGTTATTTTTCACTATTTGCATGGCAACTGAACATGCACATTTTAACGTTGACGCATCGTTATGAGAAAACTACGCAAGCTAAAATTGTTTCGCAAGAGGAAATCGCACTCACAAGTATCGTCTGCAAAACTAACACTATTTCATATAAATATAAAATAATGACTTTTATCGCACTTGAACACCCTTAAGGCCTTGTTACGGAGTTTTGCAGTGATTTCGAAAATGTTTGTTTATTGTTACCTAATACTCATATAAAAATTTCGCTGCACAGTTTTGACACTTATATGTTATAATTTGTAGGTGAATTTTTTGTAGAATTATACTGAACGGTTTTTCAGATTTCATTACCCAAAGTACCACGTTTTTCGTCGTGAAAATAAGCAAAAATGAAGGAAATTATTTTTTTTGCTGGCGAATGGTACGTTATTTAAAAAAACGCGTCCACAGTATTGTGCATCGTGTGATTGCACATTGACTCTAAATTTTTTCAAAATTTTTGGTTAAAAAATATTTGAGTAATTGGCACCAGTCTGAAATTTCGTGTGTGGGAATCGCGCCGGGCGACGCCGTTGAACAGCGGATTTTCTCGGGATCTACCCTTTCCGGGCGCTGCTCTCTTTTATCTTCAGTAACCAGCGCTGACCGAAATATTTTCACTCACTCTGCGCACATTTCTTGGAACACAGGTAGGTGCTGGCACAGTTTGCTGAGTAGGCGTAAACAAGATTTCTCTGCGGTAGTGAAACCACATCCTACTCACGTTCCGTCAGCTTCAAGTGAAACGGCTGATCCGGGAGTTCCTGCACCCGCGCCGTATTACGTATATGGGGCCGAGGCTGGTGCAGTGGTAAGAACACTCGCCTTCCACCAAGGCGATCCAGACTCGATTCCCGGCCCTTGTATCTTCGCATGTGGGAATCGTGCCGGACGATGCCGCTGGTCGGCAAGCCACCCCCTATTTCGGCGCTTCTCCATTGTAGGACCTCATTCCGCGTCACACCCCGGGGCTAGCAGATGCCTAAGGGCGGCCAGCAAGTATGTATCGGGGTTGCGATACCCTGACCTCCTTAGACTTTAATTATTCACTACGTACATACGTGTAATTTTCCGAAATTCACGTCCTAACGCCGCATTGTGTATAGGTAGGAATTCATTACGAAGTATCTCTTCGTACTATTTTTACATATATAATCTGTTGAAAATTTTTGAATTTGAAGTGTTTAATCAACGACTGTGTAAACTGACGTGTCGGTAACCACCAATCAGCTTTAGGAGGGGGTTGGGGCTTCCTGCCTGCGCTTGAAAAGCCTCGCAGCGAGTTGCGAGTACTAATTTTTTTTAATGAAACAAACGCGAATTAAAACGGTTTGTCTACGAAAAGAACACACACTTCAGTGTGCGGCTCTGTATGTTTTAAAATTCGGTACGCGTATTTTAAATGTCTAAAAATGATTTTTAAAACTGTCGTATCTGGAAAAATATCAACCGGAATCAAAAACACACAAATAGAAGCACGTGTTGGACTGTGAAATGTACTTCCCACAAACTAAATGACATGGTCATCGCTTAAATTTCTATAGGAAAACGAATACTAGCAAAGCTTTGCATGCCAATTGAGTGGCTTGCGCGTACAGGTACTTACACCGGCTGACGAGCCTCGCACATACAAACGCAGTCTATATAGGGAGCTGCCTTAAGAGCGTGGTTCACCTCAGTTTTCCACGTATTTTTTTATTTTTATACCTGTACCATATTATTTTTCTTATTTTAGACATAAATTGTGATTAAATCTTCCTCTTAAAAAATTTGTGTATCTATCATAGTTTTTGCGTAATGAGTCGTAAACGTCAAAATTTGCACTTTACGTTGGAAGTACCCCACTAAAACCAACTGACATACAAAGCCTAAAAAAAAAAAAAAAAAAAAAAAAAAAAAAAAAAAAAAAAAAAAAAAAAAAAAAAAAAAAAAAAAAAAAAAAAAAAAAAAAAAAAAAAAAAAAAAAATCCCCACAGCGTATAACAATGTTGTAGGCTCTGATTTGACATATTTAAAAACGAAAAATAAAATATTTTTTGTATTTAATAAATAATTTTAAATTTTAAAATGGAAATTTCAACAATTTTTTTTAAAAAATACAAGAATTTTTTTTTATATATGTAATGTCGTAGCCTACACTATTGTTATACACTGTGAATTTTTCGGTTTGATGTGCTAGTTGGATTTAGTGGCGTACATAAAACCGTAAAGTGTAAATTTTTATGTTTACGACTCATTATGCAAAAACTATGAAAGATACAAAAATTTCTTAAGAGGAAGATTTAATCACAATTTATGTGTAAAATAAGAAAATACATATCTGGTACAAATATAAAAATAAAAAATATGTTGAAAACTGAGATTAACCGCGCCCGTAACGAGACTACGTAGAGACGTCCATAACATGAAAAGAAAAAACCTAACTACGATACAACTGGGTTGTGTTCAAGCAAGAGACGAACGGGTGAAAATATCGTTTACTATGTGAGAGTGAAAATTAGACATAAATAAATTAATACAATTAATTTCACGTTGTTGCAATCAGGTACTAATGAAATAACGCAAACACCTCCTGACCTGTAGCATCGTCTGGCACGATTACTTCACTCGAAAATCCGCGTGTGACCCCGCAGGGCATCGAACCCGGGTCGCCTCGGTTGGAAGCACGCGATTTGGCTGCTTGACATATTCGTTGAATAACCACACTCTTATATACCCTCAGATACTTTGGTCACTGATTATTATTATTATTATTATTGGGAAAAGTTTGGTCGGAGGGTGTTTTAATAAGGCGACTTTTTTTTACACTCACGTTCTTTCATTAAAAGACATCAAACCTCGATACAACGTTGCGGTTACGAAATGTAATACGATCGCAATTCCGCACACCCTATTTTACGACGAATAAATACAAATTTCGTGCCATCAGGAAACCGGTCTCCTCCAAGACGTATCCATATGCTATTTGCTGTATCTCGAGCGACTTTCGATAGTTTTATTAAAGTCGATTCAGTACATCCATTTTCATGTGGTCGTTACTTTCTTACTATCGGCCAAACTGTTTAATGTCAAGCCTGCGTCATTTTTCGCAAGGAACTGCTTCCAAAGTTTTCCTGAGCATCGTGTTTTTACATTAATCTAATAAGACTGTCAGGAGGGCACTCGAGGGACCTGGGTCGAATTCAGACTCATCATCTGTGTGTACCTATATATATACACGTGTAAGTATGTGTGTAAATATAAGTGTTTACTTCTGATAAGACAACCAATGCTCACATTATGATGAACAGTCTGTAAAATTTGTATATAGTAAAAAAAACTGGTTTAATTTTTTTGTTACTCATTCCCGAGCCGGGACTGGCGCGGTTTATCAGGCTCTTGGTATCGCCTAATTTCCTCGGCTTTGGCCTTTACGTGTATTGCAAGATAAATAAATTCTTTGTGTGGCAAAATCGCAGTAAGTGTGTTTGTAGTTTTTAACCCCCGACCAAAAAAGAGGGAGGGGTGTTACAAGTTTAACATGTGTATCTGGCATCTTAGCTCCTAAACGGATGGACCTATTTTTATTTATTTTTTGTTTGAAAGGTCACTTGGTCGAATGTGTTCTTAACTATGATTTAACAAAATATATCCAGCCATTTGAAGATCAGCTCTTTTCTAGTTATTGAAGGGACGTGAGCAACTTCTACTGATCTGATTGATTCAAAATCTGAGTCGGGGATATTTAAGATTTAATATATCTTGTGTTCGTGTTGTCATTATGTGTGAATCTGAAACATGCGTTTCAAATACAGCGATATTTGGCTATTTGTCTTTTTTCCTTTGGCATATCATTTACTTGCTCATAATTTTGGTTGATTTGCGACTCCTAGGTTAATTAGTTTACATCAAGTTCCCCCCCCCCCTTTTGATTTCAGTGAGTGGAAAATCTTTAAATATAAATTGTTAAAATACAACATCCATTGGCATATTTGAGTTATTATATCATTTTGTTATTACTTTTGTTTAAAATTAATTTTTGCTGTGATAGAGCATAGACTTTTTTTTCATCAGAATAAAACATTTAGTTCCGACACATTGCAGTCAAAGGATACTCTATGGCATAGAGTATCCTTTGACTGCAATGTGTCGGAACTAAATGTTTTATTCTGATGAAAAAAAAAGGTGGGTGGTTATAGATACATAGGCATTTTTAGTGTGGTCGACAGACCCTGCATTTTACTTTTATTTTTGTTCGCATTTGATATAGGCAGTACCACGGAGGTCAAAATCGAAAGATATAATTACCTTTAAAAAAAATTACGATAAAAAAGGACATACGACCAAATGAATGCTTTTTTGTGTGTGCAAAAGGTAAAGGAAAATGGCAGTACTCCGAGAAAATCCGCCGCCAACGACAATGTCCGTCACGTTTCTGGCACACGGTCACGGCCTGAATATTTGACCCCTTGTTGTTTGGATGTAGTTCACCAAGTTACCGAGAATATTGTGTTTTATTGGCGCTGATGTTACGGTGGTCGAACTAAACTACGCCCACTTCCTTTCCGCTAAGATAAACAATTTATCAAAGCGTATTTTTTATCAATTTATGAAATACTTTCTTCGCTCACAAATTTAAGAAAAGGCTCCAGCAAACTTAATTTACTTTATCAATTTAACAGTGGAAAAAAAGTGGACGGAGTTTGAGTCCGACCGCCCGGAAAACAGCGCCAAAAAGTACGACATTCTCGGTAACTTGACGAACTACAGCCAAACAAGGGGGTCAAGCAAAATACATTGTTAGATAGGCGAGTGTCCAGACCTGTTCTACGACCGTGCACACGGTAAACCGGGAACTTACTCCGCCGGAAGTGAGCCAGCTGCCCTCGGCACCCCGACTCGTCGCCGAGTTCAAGGTTCGCGTCGCGGTGGGTGGACGGGTTCACCCGCAGGCGCCGTGTGACGCAACCCGCAAGGCAGCCTCTTCATGGGCGGCGGACCGTTGTTACATCACTACAGCGTCCAGTGAAAGCCGCACCGCGACTCTAGCCGGGCAGGCTTGCAAAACAACCCGGTGACTGGCGAGGCGGGGTTTTGACGAGTGTCGTGACGCCATCTTTAGAATGGCGACCGACCGGCTCCTTGCTGGTCACACGCCTACCCGCGCGAGAGAGGCCCAAAAGCGACGGAGCTGACGCGCATCAAATGCCGCTTCGCCTCAACGAGCCAAGCGTTGAACTAACGTGCAAGGTTCCCGCCGAACGGTTTTTACTATGTGACATGTGCGTGGTAATTAACAAACCGTGAAAACGTCAATTGATTTCTATGTTTTTTTCGAAGCCAATATGGATAAAATACTCAATGACAAACGTGTGTTCTTTTGCGCCGCAGTTAAATGCAAGAGGTTCTGGCGTTTGAGATTGTGCCTCAGAAGTTCGTAACACTGGAAACTAATTTGTTTAAAACGTTGACTAAAACTATTATTTAAGATTGCTATTGTTTAACTTTCGCAAATTGGCTTCAAGAAACCTGCTTTTAGCGTTGAATTATGTACCACGCCCTCTTTAAGCGGTGACCATATAATTTTATTGGCGGAAAAACTGCAACTAAGTTTAGTGCAGGTCGCAATCTGTGTTTCACATACATCTGGTTAGTATATTTTGAAGTAAGGAAGTCTGAATATGCCGTTTTTTTTAGCAATGTTGGAGGGCTTAGAAACTGTGTTTTTAATGAGCATGGCGTCTTAACAATGAGGTTCCGACCTAGTCTGAAGTTTGTTTTCTTTTTCGTACGTTGGCACATTGGGCATACGTGGAATATTTCCGTGGGAAAAACCTGTTTACGAACACACTGCAACACATTTGAAGTGTTGGGTACACGGTCGCCTTAAGGCAGTGCTAGAATCGCCGTAAGAAATAACCGTAAAAATTGAACAAACACTTTTGAGTGATGCATGCTACAACACACCGTAGACGCTGACTAGCCGCCGTAAGACTGTAAGAGGATAGAAACATGTCAATTTCTTACGGTGCGGTTACGGTTATTTCGATACGGCTACTTTGCGGTCAACGTAGCACAGACTTTAAGGGCGTTCACGTGGCAAAAACTGATAATTTTATATTCGTACGACATAGTGTTAGTTTTACAGACGTTACTTTTGACTACATTTTCCACCTTTGAAACTTTTTTAGCTCTCATAGTCTTCCCATATCGGCAGGTCAAAGTCAAAATTTGCAAGTTACGAGAAATGCTAATAACAAAAAGCAACTGATGCAAATGAAATAATTTACACTGAAATTAGATAGTATGGGTCATGTGCTAAAAGAATTAAATGCAATTATTTTGTATTAAAAAAACTCAATTTTCTTTAAAAGCGGTTATTTTTTAAAAATACATACAAAAGGACTTAGTTGTGTGGTTTTAAATCTTTTAGCATATGATTCATACTATCTAATTTCAGTGTAAATCATGTCATTCGAGTAAGTCAGTTGGTTTTTGTTATTCGCATGTTCTCGTAACTTGCAAATTTTGACCTCGAGATGCCGCTATGGGAAGACTATGAGATCTAAAAAAAAGTTTCAAGAATGGAAAATGTAGTCAAAAGTACCGACGGTAAAACTAACACTATGTTGAACAAATACAAAATTAAGCACTTTTGCCACGTGAACACCCTTAAGGTAACAGTCAGTTATAACCTGCTGGGGCTAGATAGGTTTGGTCAATCATGTGACCGGGTGTGCTCGATGACCAGGCAAATGTGTAAAAACATGCAACTCAGAGTCTCGTGACTTATTGGATGTTTGAAAACTCTTCTCGGGTTACTTTTAGCATTCCTTCTGCTGAAATTTCGTCAGTGGCAAAGCTGGTATTGTTGGGGGGGGGGGATTTTTTTGGGTGTTCTAACCCCTCCCACCACCCAAATTACCCACAAATATATATATGTATGAAAAGTATTTTGACCAGTACAACATTTAATGTTTTGTAACAAAAAACAGTTAAAATAGCACTATTTTGCTATTAAAAAATGTAAATTTACCCAGGGAGGACCTCCGAACCCCATCTCTTTAAAGGGGTGGTCGGTGGTCATTATATTATTCTCAGGTTTAACACCCTTCTTACACAAATACTGGCTACGCCACTGAATTTTGTCCTTCCCAGGATGATGTCATAACTTAAAGCCTACATAATTCAGTGCTAAATGGGTCAGTTTGAAATTGTAGGTTACGCGAAGTCAATCTGTAGCAATTAAAAAACAGCTATCCTAGACAGTAGTTTTTGCCAACTTTCTGGACAAAAAATTTTTCTCGAGTAACGTATTTCTGAAAAATAAATACATCATTCTGGGTAAATGTTTGCTCATAAAGTTGGCAAATATCATTATCTAGGAATGTTGTTTTCAAACTTTTCCATATTGACTTAAAAAAATGTTCAGTTCAATGGAAGTTTTTAGCATTACAGTATTTATATACCATACGCTCTTAATATACTGCCTATAATGTTAATGGACTGGCACCTGGTGTGTAGGCAGCCATGCACAACTTTTACGTAGATGTAAATAGTTGCCCAGAATCATTCTGTATTGTCAAATACTGGATTCACAATCAGGAGGGCCAGAATTTGGTTACATGGTTCAGCCATCCAGATTTCTAATTCTCAATGTTTTTGGAAACCATTCTAGGCGAATACTGAGATAGTTCTTTTACACAGGTTGCAGCTATTTACCTACTTGTCCCTGTCCGTCTCGGTCTTTTGAATAACTGTACTGTACTTTAAGCACTATCTTCCTAACCTTAAGAATGAAGTTCACCTGACTTTTAACTGTTTTAATAATTTTTACATTTGTATGTTTGGTTTGTAGATATACGTTCTGATTATTTTCTATTAAAGTGAATTTTTGTAGCTTTTTTTTTTTTTAAAAAAGCCAGAAAATTAAAATTTGTTAAATTAAAATTCAATGTTTGTTCTAAATAAAAAAAAAAACATATATATTCATTGCTGTTTTATACAGGTCTTGGCCTAGCCTGTGACACTGTTCTTCAGTGTGAATATGTTCATTTCTGTTAGCAAGTTATTTTTCTTTATAGTATAAAACTGTTTTATGCAAATTTGGACTTTGACATGACATTATACAAAAAACAGTTAAAGTTAAAAAATTTTCATTTAAGTAAAAAATAATTACAATGTATGTCTACAAAACAAACAGTATCTCATACAAATAGAAAAAAAAACAGTACCAACAACAGCCAATAAAAATTGTTATCCCTCTTAAGGCTCCCATATGAGAGATATATATTTCTGTAGGCAGTGAAACCATTCTACGCATTACATAGAATTGTACAACCCACTTGTTGCTTTACCTGATCTTTATAAATTACTGCATTGATGTTAATAGTAATAGAAATACAGTACTGCAATGAAAATTAAACTAGAGCAACATCTAAGTGTGTAGCAAGTGGAAGTGAAGTCGCTGGTTCAATCCACTTTCACAATAACTTCAGTTTTTAACCAAGTGTTTTGCAATGACAATTTCTTAGTTCCAGAAACTGAAACAACAAAAAAGGTGGCATTTAAGTTGTCCTGCCCACCTGGAGGAGTCGTGGCACCATTTCTCAGCTTGCCATGCAAGACAGATGAGGACTGCAGCTCTCTCAACCAGCTGTGCTGCAACAAGAGATGCCGCAAAGGGGTGCCTCCACCCACGCCCAAACCCACACACACCCGTAAGGCATAACTTATACCACCTCTCAGTTTGTTGTTAAGGGAAATGCCCACCCCGAAGCATGGTAAAAGTAATAAGGATTTACATGAGGTATCTAATCCCCCCCCCTTCTCTCTAAAATTTTTGTTCATCATAGTGTGGCCCACATTGCTATATGAGATTATAGCCTGTTTATTCAATTTTTTCCACATTTTGATTCCCGTAGCTTTACGTTATCTCTTCTCCATGTAGAAAACTGGTTTTGTCCAAAAGTGATACAGCTCCAGTTTATACAATTTACCATGTAAATCCCTATCGTTGCTCACACCAAGGCTCTCGGGTAGACAGTACACTTTTAAATGTTAATTCAATAGTATGACCAGATATGTATAAACTTCCTTAAGAGCTGTATACTGCAGGGGCTAGAAGCCACGTTGGAGATATGGAAACAGGCTGGCAATAAGAGCTAGACTGGCTCGTATATGTGTGGGGTGCGAAACGGCATGCAGTGTTTTGGTTGTTGGCTTTTTCCTATGGGATTTTAAGCGGTGACCCTACTTTTTTATTTACGGAAAGTTCGTAGTGTAGTCCAGAACATGCTTCTCTATTTTTGTTTTACAACTCTGGTTGGCTTTAAGGTGGCCATAAACCATGTTTCTAAGCATGATATCTAGAAATTAAAATAGAGAAGTATAGTTCTAAATATGTTTTCTTTTCGTAGATAAAGATATTGAACACATGTTAAATACAAGAAAAGTTACAACCACCACTTTCAATACACGCATTACAGCAATGCATGAAAGGTTGTCAAACTCTCCAATATAGCCTGTTACACAAACACGTGCACTTATTTGACAGCTGGTAAATGTCATTTCAGTCACTAAAACTGTGAAACTAAGCTACTGGTATTAACTTGCTAGATGAGCAAGCAAAGGTCAAACAATGTTTGCAGCATAGAAAACCTTGGGATCAAAATTGTTAAGCACAGCTGACTACACAAAAAACTATGTCAGCAGACCTGTTGGGGGAAAAAATACACTCATTCGTAAAACAGACTACAATAAAACCCTCTTAACAAGTTCCTACTTAAGAAGTTTTTCCCCTTAATTAGTTAGAATTATTTTTACAATGTCTATGTATACAATAGTAATTTGACCCTTTTAAGAAGTATTCCCAGCTAAGAAGTTCAAATTTTTCAGTCCCTTTAGAAACTTCTTAACAGAGTTTTATTTTATATCCCTGGTGTTTATTGTACAAGCAGACATTTAAGATCCTACAAACCTGTCCCTCTTCCATATCTACGATTTCACTTCTGACCTCAAGTTCCCAACTGAAAGCACCAAGTCTAAAGTCCTCAACAATTAATATAAATTGTTTTGATCATAAAAGTTAGCATTAACCTGTATAAGATGTCAAATGGGGTCTTCCTATCAAACTTAACTACAGTAGTCCTTACACTTTAAATGAGGAACCATTGTCAAAAATTGTTACTTCTCAAAGTATTGCTTTTAAGGATTATGCTTTAAAAAAAAAGTATTCTAGGTGAAGTTTCTAGAAAAATACTACTATACACTTTAAATGAGGAACCATTGTCAAAAATTGTTACTTCTCAAAGTATTGCTTTTAAGGATTATGCTTAAAAAAAAGTATTCTAGGTGAAGTTTCTAGAAAAATACTACTATATACTGTTGCTGAAACATTATTTTAAAAATTTTACTTCACAAAAATATTTAAGAGTGAATATTGTCCATGTAACAGTTTTTGTTTTAACAAGATATTTTTAGCTAGTCTATTGAAAATAAGATTTTAACATTGATTCCATTAAAAGTAAAAAACATGCCTGTGAGCTAGGCAGATCTCTTATATACACGTTGTTTTCATTCCAGCTCTCCTGGGAGTTTACCCTCGAGAATGTTCACAAGAGCCACTGGTCGAACCATTCGGAATCAAAAACTGCACAGACGACGGTGACTGCTGGCCGCGCATATGCTGCCCCGATGGAAAGACGAGTTATTGTAGAACTCCTGCACCCACCTTTAAGAACGTACCAAACCTCACCTGTGAGTCCACTGTAGCTTACCATAAAAACAATGATGGTCTGTTTGATGTGCAGTATTCACCTTTCTTGTTTGCTTCAGCCTTCATAAACCATTACTTTAGAGAAAGTTATCCTTTTATTAGAGTACCATCTAACTGATAGCATAACTAGCTTCTCTCCTACCTTATGCAGTTTAACATTTTGTATTGGTTTCTAGTTCCTTCAACTTCGGAACAGTCTGTTCATTGGTTCCGTGAAATGTTAAAATAATGTATTGACCCAATAAAGTTGAAGGTGGCAAACTGTGGCCTCTTAACCTCTAACAAGTAAAGATATAATTAAATCAGAACCTCCCTTCCCATCTAATGGTTGGTAGCTGAAGTGTACAGACAACTGAACAAACAAAATATTCTTCTCTGTGTATGCTGCAAAATCATTCAAGAGCTACAATGCTTTATATCAGAGTATTGACATTTCCTGTCACTTTTATGGACATAAGTAGTTTTTAAGGCAATGATACATCATTTCTACTACTTTCACAATATATTTTTATTAAATTCCTAAACGAGAGCAAATATAGAAAAACCATTGCACAGTTTTGTTAAAAGTAGTTTAGACTGTGTAGCGAAATTTTTCTACATAAAAAATTACGTATGTAGCCTAAATAGATCTTGCTAATTATATCATTAATGAAAATTTCCTTAATTACATAATTAGCTAAAACAAATAGTGTATTTTGTCTTGAAAAAAGTACTTGGCGTAGTCTGCACTGTTTTTAACAAAATTATGCTACAGTTTTTCAATATCTGCTCTCGTTTAGGGTTATGCTGGTATTCAAACATTCCCCCCCCCCCAACCTCCGTAACAAACTGGTTCACCCCAAACTGCCAGCCATTACCACATCGGATGATAGAACCACCCCCAGGGGTTCCCACCCTTGTAATAAACCACGCTGTGGCTCCTGTGCTATACATCAACCTTCCACATCATTCAATAGCAGACAGACAAACCAAACCTACCCCATACCAGGAAGCTACAACTGTGCAACTGAAAACCTCACTGCAATGCAGAGTATATCAGCCTAACCACCAACACTCTCAGACAGAGGATGAATAGCCACAGAGCTGACACCAAAGAGCCATAGCTGCAGCGGAGGTTGATCAACATGAGAAGCCAGTTGCTGCACATGCAGCACTTCATAACTCCAACTTAGATTCCTGTTATACAACCAGAGTGGTGAGGGCCCTACCACAGTTGAAAAACAAAAACAAAGCAGAATTAAGACGCTGGGAACTGGCACATCAATACATCACAAAATTCAGACAGCCACCAGGCCTTAACCTCAGATAACAAACCCACATTTCAAACTTCCCACCGCACCTTAGTTCGCCCTCTGGCCACTAGGTGTACTGATTACCAACCACCGCTCGACAATAGACTTCAGTGTGCCTCCACTCACCTGATGAAGCAGATGTAGTCTGCGAAATGTTCTGACGACGCGTCCACGGAGAAATGTGTTCGTCCTATGTGTGTGTGTTTCTATCTGCAAGTACCATCCTGTAAGTACTTGTGCACAATTCTTTCTGGTTTAATAGTAATTAGTAGCCTAGCGGCCTATCCCGCCATTGAATATTAAAATTAATTTAAGATGAACAGCCCCAAAAAATTAATACAAATACCGATTAAAACGTAAACATTATTCAACTGGGTTTCAAATTCCAGTAATAGTAACATAGAGAAAATATATATGTTACAATGTAAATGTCTAAAAAGTAGTTTTAGGATTTTTCAAAATTCGTCCTCGAAAGTTGGTAAAAAAATGAAACCTGTTTTCAATTAATCATCTGTATCTCCTGACCCATTTAAGATATCTAGGTTGTTGTCTCTTTAAAATGAAGCTTACGTAAATACCTAAAAAGTAATTTCAGGATACATACACTTTTCTTCAAAGTTTGCATATGCAAATACACTATATATAAACCAATTTAAGGTAATTCACAAATTAAAGATACACAGAGAATATATGAACACCACCAATTAATTAACAATTAAAAGTTAGTTACTGTTTTCTATAGTATGTACACGCAGGCGAAGCTGTAATGGCACGGTTAGTGTGTGTGTGTGTGCACGCACATGTGTGTCTATATACACATTTTTTTTCTTCTTCTCACAGCTACCTATATGTATTCAGTAAATTTGGGTTATACATGAACTTAAAGGTAATTAATATTTTTAATGAGCCTTTTAGCAGCAAATGCAAGCCAGAACTAGCCAAACAAATTTCTAGCACAATGAACACAAAACCTTGTTAATACTTGCATACAGTAGGCCTATTTTCAAGTACATAACTATGCTGCAAAACTTAGTAAAACTAAAAAAAATAAATAACTTTCTGAAGGCTGCATACTGTGCCACAAAGAATCCTATCCTAAGCAGGACCGACTTGAGTAAGAAAATGGAGACATATGATAAATAAGAAGGCTGTTTCGTAAGCCACTAATCTCCAGCTGGCGTGAAGAACTGATGCAAGGAGTAATACAGTACTCTTTGTACAGTACAGTTGGCAGTGATTTAACAAATGTTATTTTCCACATACTGGAAGTCTTTTCGTGAATAGTCCTGAATAATTATCAAGTAAAATCTAGAATTTTCTGTGCTAGTTCTTTAAAATTTTCTGTTGTCTGCACTTTTTGTTCTTTGATCAGTGCAGTGCTACTAAAATAAAGTAAACGAGTCCTTACTGAAGTCACTTAGATATGAGAAAATAGCCGAATTCTAAATCTGTATATTTTAAGAACATAGCTTACCGCTACTATCTTTAAATTGTGAAAATATAAATTTAATTATACTTATGCATTGATGCTGGCAGCATTTAAGTACAGTATTTCCAATTACATAAGAGTTACTTGTATGTGTTACGAGTACATATTTTGATATGTATTAACTTAAAACTGTTCAAAGCAACCCATCAGAAGAAACCATTCTTTGTACCGGTAATTAAAAAAATCCACTTTGGCTTGCTTCTGCCAAAATCAACAAAATGCAGTTCTGTTTTTTTAGACAACTCTGTTCTTGTACACACATTTGCTCAGTGCATTACACAAAGATTATGAGAATGTGCTTCACATCATTATACTTTGCAAGTAAACATGTATTTTATCACATACTGTAATTTATCTTAAATGATAATTCCATTTAGACATTGCTTGGTCCACACAAACCTTACTACTAGCAGGATATCCATAATTATATGTATATGTATGTTATTTCTAATGTGTAGAGTGAACTTCCTCTCCACAGCACTTAAGACTGCGGTGGCTTTCCTCCAATGCACGAACCCACCGCCACCCCTGTTCGACCTGTTCCCCAGGACATGTCGCAACTCTCTCGACTGCTTCCCCAACTTGTGCTGCCAGGAAAGGGACAGAAAAGTATGCCGCCCACCAAAGAGGTCGTTGCTGGCAATCCTCGGAAGGTTAACAAGGGTAAACTATAACCTTGTACAATATGTACAATAGTTCATTAAAATATGTAGGTTTATTGGTGTTGATAACTGTTTTCTTCAGGTTAACTACAGCATGTTCCATGTTATAGGCAGTTCGAGATAAAGTGAGCACACAAAAAGAAGTGCTAAAGTTCTATTTTCAGCCAAATTGTACCTTTCCATGTACATGTCTAACCTCTCGGGACATGCATACAAGCAGTAAAGGAACTATTGTTAATGTAACAAGCTAGATATATTTTTAATAAAAATTAAATTTTTAGTGCTCACTTAATCCTGAATGACCTACACTTATCATAATAACCACAAAACCTTAAGCAGTCTGATCATTTAATTCTGTGTTCACATTAAATACACCGACCTAATGGAAGGTTCAAAACCTATAAACATAAAATATTGGTAACACGAATTCATCACAAATAAGAAAAATTTAAAACAAAAGAAAATAAACAAATAAAAATTTCTTAATAATAAAAACTGTAAAACATGTCCAGTTTTGCCGTCACGGCCCGTAACTTAAAAGTGAGCCAAACCAACATATACAGAGAAAGGAAAATGTACATGCAATGTAATAAACCAAGAAATTTAAATGCTAATGTTAGAGAAATAAGCATTTCCAGCATGTTACAGTGCATGTATTAACCGTAATATATACAATCTACAGTAGAACCTCGATTTAACGAAATGCCATGGGACCCGAAATTTTTTTACTCTAAATTCATGTTTCGTTAAATCAGATTTCATATTTTTTCACTCCCCCACCGCCCCCCAACTAGTTAAATCCTTGCGCATGTTTCGTCAGAATTTAAGGTAATTTTTAAAATTGTCTTGTTAGCTCAAAGCAATAACGAAACACAGGCAAGCCACAACCATGAAAGAAAAAAATCAGCGAAAAAAAACTTCTAGTTGAACGCTCTGCGAGCATGCGCATGATGAGTAGGCCGCCCACACGCCATTAACATGTGAGAAGTGATGACTTAACATAATCTAGCAGTCAAATCTTTCCGTCTCTCTCCCGCCCGCTCCACCAACAAAATTCAGGAAATCCCCATTGGGAAAAAAATTGCAAAGAAAGCTGAATTAAAAGTTTGCAAGTCAACAGTATAATAATAATTAAATATGAGCGGCGGCGGCCATTGAAGCTCGTAGGCAACAGCACTCGTGAAATTTTGTTTTACAGCTAGCTAAAAATACTTTGCACTGGAGCAGTTTTTAAACATTGGAGAAACAAATTATTTAACTTTATGCCAACAAATTTTTTATATAAAGTCGTTATGGATAATATAATCAGGTATTTTTTTTATAAATTTGCTGCTTTTATCACGGGATGCGACAGAAAATAATCACACTGGACAGTGGACATCACTGGATTCTATCAGTACAGTAATACAATTAACCAATAGAGCACAATTGCTCTGCAGCACATTCTGAGATGCAAAGCATTATCTGTGAATAAGTTCCTGTGCTGTCCACCACCATGCTACGCCACGGTGACTTGAGTATCTAGATGCTCGTTCTCTCACCAGCTGCTAGTGTGAGGATCTAGGCCACGCTCTTGTTATGCAACACAGCATTGCTTGCTCGGCCGCGCATGCTTATCTCAAAGTCGCTCCCGCAAGCAAAGCTTTCAATAAACTACAACAATTTTTTTTCTCCACGGATGGTTTATGCTTATCTACAGAAAAATAAGTATATATTGTGGCCAGTGGTAGTATTTTTAGTAGACTTACATTACAATTTATATTTAATTTAATCAAAGTAACTTACTTATTTCATAATGTAAAACAAGGGAAGAGACCGCTAGGCTATCAGTACATACAAAAGATAGGCCGATAGGTGCATCAGCGTCGGTGCATCTGCAGCCACACCGCGGCCAGCCACGTTTCTTCGCCCGAGGAAGCTGCTCTAAGCAGCGAAACGTCGCGATACGCACTTCCGCGATTATGTTTATTCCTATTTGTGTATCTGTCAAGTACTAAAACATGAGTACGTTTACATATTTCATACATTTTTTTGTTATTTTTTTTAAGGTTACTAAACATCATTTTGCAAAATCAATGTTTTTATTAAATAAGTTTATGCAAAATCGAGGTTTGACTGTAGTTAGCAGATTCATTTTCAGTTGACTCTGCCTTGTTCATGATTCTAACTGGTGACCTTTCATATGCACTTCATTATATTTAATTGCTTGGTATGTTCTGTTTCAGGTTTTTGGAAATTAGTGAAGAAATAAATATTTTCATATTCTATGAGGGTATTTTATTTATACTCCAAACATTCAGTGTATTTTACATGACACAACATGCTACACATTCTGTACAAAAGTTACATGTAAGTGAATGGTGAATAACAGCAGCAACAGCACAGGGATGGTGAAAATTGTGCCATTTTAATCAAGCTGAAAAAAATACAAAGAAAACACTGACATTATAATTCTATACATGTAATGGTGTAATACTGTTGTATGTAACACTGTTTTTGCAATATTTTTAAAATCATAAGAAAAAAAATATATATATATATATGTAAAATTAACTAATTAGCTACAAAATATCTATGTTAATAATGTACCAAAATTAATCTTTTTGTTTAGGAAAAATTAGGCTACATATAAAAAACAATTTTAGCCTAAGTGTCACAGTACCTGCTCCAGTTTAATTGGCGGGGGGACCAACAACAGTGTAATTAGAGCCTGTGGCCTACGATCACAACTAAAGATCTTAATTATTAAATTAGTCTCAAGTTATAACTTTTTCTAATGAAATTTTTTTAGTTTTCACAGTCTTTGCATTTGTTAAAATTTGTGGTACATGAATGCTCTAATAAAATTACCAACAGACTTATTAAAATGAAATAATTCACACAGTAACTACACGTTAAGGGATTTTTTTTAGGAAAAATTTACAACACACTATGAATTTTCAAATTACTCCCTAATAATTGCTGAAACTACATTTAAAGGAAATTAGACGTGTCTCAATTAAAACTAAATTCAAATTGTATATTTATATATTTATTTGTGCGTGTGTGTGTATGCGTGCGTGATTTGTTTGACAAACCTCTGCAGATTAAAAACTTAAGCTGGAATCAGTTCTAACGCATTTAGTGAGTAAAATTCCCCATTGGACTGAACTCTGACTAAGCCAACATAAAAAAAAGTGAACTGAAATGTATTTATATACAGACATTATTTGGGCAAAGAGGCCAACGTTTACTTATATGAAATCATTAGTCTATACAAAATATAATTTTTTTCTGTACTCTATTCCAGTAACTTAAACAAGCCTAGGATGATTCTAGCCTCTCGCGTAAGCAAAGTAATTTAATACTGTGACTGCTTGGTCTTCACACAATTCAGTCTGATGGGTATTTTACAGTAAACATTACCACATTGACTCTACACTCCAGTCCACTTCAATCTGGATTAACTTACTCCACTCTTACTTCCCTAAACTCCATATTAAATACAGATTGAAATTCTACTCTAAATGAACAGATGGCAAACACACAAACAATTACTGAAACATGACTGACATTTATACGTAAGTATGAATCTCTATTCACAGTGTCAGAAACAAGAAAAGAGTATGTTGATAGCCTGAAGTAATGCCCAAGAAGCATTACATGAGTTAAGTGCTGTTTCACATGAAAAAAAAAAAATCATCTTGCAAATAATGATCAAAGAAAAATAGTTTGACTCAGTATCAAGTATCAGCAGTTCATCAAGCCTCATGTCTAGGACTGATGGCATGTATTGTGGCTAAGATAATAATTTAATTTTTACATGCACATTTCTGTGCATTCATTCTTGAGATTATGGGACTGTTTCATTTCACACATACTTTTCTCAGAACACACAAGGTTATTACTTTTAGGGGCAAGTGTACTGATTTAATAAATGCTATAGCCTACCACATCCTCTTAAATTTTTACCAAGATGCTAATTATACCAATGACAAACTTAAGGTAACAGACTGAGATGTTAACTTAAAAGAAAAAAGTCAACATTCGACCAACAATGTGCTCATTAGTTTAGGAAAAAAGAAGAAAAATTAATAAACAGCACTAAAGTAAGAGAACAAGAAGCTATACCAACAGGTCTCAGAAAGCTGAGCACAGGTGGAATACATTAGCACCAGGATGGTAACACTGATATAGGTGATTCGGAATAAAGTGAACACTCAAAAAAGCCCTGATTAATTTCTATTTCCTGCCAGTTTATATCTTTCCGCTGCATGTAAACATCAACATTGCCACGTGCTTTTATTTACATAGGGTCGTGCAATGTTTACAACTACATTAAACTGCTCCGATAAATTTTAGCTACAATATCTACTCATTAAATGCACGGGGGCTGAATGTAAGATATAAATAAAGTAATCTTAGTTATAAATACCTGTGAGTTAATGTCTGGTTTCTGTCCATCGACTAATCTAAACAACACGCACTATTGC